>PUQB01000149.1:79949-360684 GCA_003024785.1 Selaginella tamariscina
ATTTGAGTTAATTACTTTGGATTACTGATGCCCCAACTTCAAAAGTATGTAGCAGACTTTATACACTCTTATGATGTTTGTTGTCCATCCAAGGCCCCTCTCCATTGTTCGTATGGGTTGCTAATTCCAACTAGTCCTTGAAAGTTAATTTTCATAAATTACATCACTGACCTTTCTTAATTTAAGGGGTTTGATGCTGTTTTAATTGTAATGGACTAATTTTTCAAGATGGCTCATTTTCTCCCATGCACTAAGTCCATCACAAGTGAGAAGACAACAAAATTAATGCTTAAGGAGGTTTTCCAATTGCATGATTTGCCAGGCAATATTGTCACTAACCGTGGACCTTAGTTTGTTAATAAGTTTTAAAAGCAACTACTTCAACTTTTGAACATTGAGTGTAAATTGTCTTTGGGATATCATCCACAAACCGACAATCAATCTAAATGGACCATTCAAACCTTGAAGTAGTACTTCAATGCTTTAACAATTACTAGCATGACAATTAGGCTGAATTCTTGCCCCTTGCAGAATTTGCATACAACAACTCGATGCATGCTTTTAAAAGTTAGTCACCATTCTTTGCCTTGTTGGTCGTTGCACATTCATGTTGATATTCCAATCAACCCATTAATAGAAGACCGTCTCAACCATCTTCAAGTTAATCACAAAAAGTTGGCTTATCATTTTTACTAGCTGCCAACTGACATCATCAGACTACCCATGTTTTTCAAGTTAATGATCAAGATTAGCTCCTTCGGTATAATTCAAGGATTACTTGACCATGTCAAAAGCTTGATTATCAACACCTTGGATTATTTTTAATCATCAGTAAGGTCAATGAGGTTACATTTTATCTTCCCTACCATAAGATCCACCCCTCTTTCATGTGTCCATCCCTAAGCTATACACACCTAGTATCATTTCCCAATCATACCGTACTACCACCACCAGCACTTGTCAAGCTTAATGGTAAACCAAATATTAAGTTCACATTATTTTGAACTCCAAATTTTTTCGGGGCAAACTTTATTACTTTGTTGATTGAATTGGTTACTCTCCTAGTAATGGCAATTAAGAACCTGTGAAGAACCCGGGTAATGCTCAATAAATCATTACCATATTCCATGCTCGATACCCATACAAGCCTAGATTTAACCCTAATCCGACTTGTGGAACTCACCATTGAAGAGGGGGGATGGTGTTATGAATCACCAAATATACTAAATTGATGTTGATGATGGTATAAGCCAATACTAAAATATTCCCTTAGAATATTATAGAATAAGGAACTATAGTTTAGATTCAAATTCAAAATAAAAAATCCAGATTCAAATTCAAAACCAAAGGTCCAAATTTAGATTTATGCCGGTGGTCCAAGGACATCATATGTTAATATATAAAGAAGGCTAAGGTTAGGGTTTCAATATTTCAGTCTATTGGTCAATCTTTTATAATACTAATACCTTTTTCTTGTTTTTTTCTACTAAAAGAGTTCGTTTGTCTGTTATAGGTTTCGGCCTTGAGTCACAGGGAGTTCACATTTATATGGGTATGTGTCAAAGCCCTTGACACATACCCATATAAATCTAAACTCCCTGTGATATCTATATGCATAAAGAGAGGTTATGCACATGTTAATGTTATGTATTTCCTACATAATATTTAAATTAGCTGCATATTTCTAACTTATATATATATAAGTTTATTATAAAGACTAATTAGTATAAAATACACGGCCATGGGACCCAAACAATTATTACCTAGTGAGTTAAAATAGATCAACACTTCAGGATTCACATAATGATGTTGCCCAATAACCGTGGAACTATTGCATGAACAAGCCTCTCTTGATTATATGGTTTAATTATTCTTCTTTTTTTAATGATTTAAACTTCCATTCTAATAATAACTCCAAAGTTAAAAAGCTCTATGTTTCAATGTAGCTGTATTAAAATTATTATGATTATACTTCGGTTTAATATATAGTAGCTATTTTTAAGTAGATTTATGTATATATAACATACACGTGTATAAACAACTTAGCATAATCTAGTTTCATCTTAAGTTACACATTCAAATGGTTATAGTTTTTGTGTGAGGCACTTTTAAGTAAATTCACAAGTGCATGCTCAAACATATTATATGTTAAATAAATATAAACCATTCTTACAATTACATTGTCTTAACCTAAATACAAAATGTTCTACTATATTTTTAGTTTTTATAATTATTATTTTTAAAATAAGATTTAAGATTCAAATAAAAGCATTTGGTTCATGCAATGCAAATTAGGAAAAATGATTACAAAATAAAGAACTTGTGATAAAATTATTATATAAATGTAAATGACCTTATCAATGGCTATAAAGAGTTTGATTTCCCTTATAATAAATTTAAATTTAATTTCTTGAGATTTAGATTGACATTAATTTTGTAGGACTTTATTGAAAAAAAAATTATACTCTATATATAAATAAATACATGACATGATTAACAATACACATAAGAGTTTACAGTAATAAATTGTCAAAACAATTATGAGTGTAATATAATGTGTAATTATATAAAATAGGTGGTAATAAAGTGTAATAATATATTTTAAGAATATACTATGAGTTAAATTTTATTAAAGTTTTAAACTTTATTTAAAATTAATAATACAAATAAATTAAATAAATTAATAAATTTTAATGTGCTAATTGATAGTTCAAAATTTATTTCAATCTTATACTTTTTTGAAAAATAATGATAATAGAAAATTAGATAACTTCAACATTAAAATTTATTAAAAGATAGTAATCATAACAAAATTAAAATATATTAATAAGAATAATGTGTTGATTGAATGCATTAGATTTTATTTTAGTTTTAAATTTAATTTAGATAGATTAAATATTTAATGTTTTTTATTTAAATATGCATGATTTTTTTGGTATTAAACATAAATAGTTGCTATAACATTTTTAGTATATTTTTTTTAATGATTAATTGTGCTAAAATCAATATTATTAAACATTAAATACAAACTTTTTATGTATGTGTCCATTGCATATTGTTAAGCTAACATGGATATTAAATAATTAATAATAATAATTATTATTATTTAAAATTTATTAAAAGAAATAATTAGTATGATACATTAATGTGTTAATGCATTTTATAATAACAAAAAGATAATGTATAATATAGAAATACAATAGAAATGGTGAGAGGATGAAAATGGTAAACATATATCATTAATTATTCACATTGTGTATATATTATTTGTTTGATAAGTGTATATTTAATTTAACAAATATTTAATATTCAAATTGCCACTGTTTGTTAGTAATCAAATAATTTATTTATTTTAATTAAAAACATGATTATGTTAAGATTTCTTAAAACATAAATACATAATATATAAATTAATTTGTTTATTAAAGTAACAAATTTTTAAAAATGATAATTCTTACATAATTTTTATTTTGTTAACACTTTCTAAATATTTTGTTTTAATGCATTTTCTTTTAATCATTGATTCATAAATATCTTTCATGTTGATTCTTTTCAATTCATTTTGTAGATGATTTAATTCTTTTTATATTTAAATTTAAATAATATATTTTATTTATTCATTTTATTTAACTCTTTTTACATCATTTATTCTAACTCAAATCATTAATTACTAATCTTTTTTATTTTGATCTTTTTCAAATATTTTGTTGTAACTTGGTTGCGTTATAAATTTATAAGTTCTGTTTTTTTTTTTGTTAGCTCTTGTGTTTCGATCTCTTTGTTTTAGGCAAAGTTTTTTTTTGACTTAAATGATTTTATTTTTGTTTTGATTATGTTTTAGTTTTAACTCAAATCAGATTTATTTATTAATTTATTTTTCTAAATTATTTTTAACAAATGTTCCTCACGGAGCAGTGTTGTTTATATCATGTGAATATTTGATAAAAACAATATATCCGTAACAAGACTAATACGGAGAATCGCCTTCTACTATTATTCTAATTTTATGCACTGTCTCCTGGGTCTACACTCACGTTTCACATCGTATGTGTGCATGCAAACACATGCATTATATACATGCTTATCTAAAGATTTTCATGATTTCTTTTAAATAAAGCCCGCGTAACAAGTTAATTTTCTTAAATATATATACACATACACACGAGTGCATTTAGAATGTATGCTTCACAATTCCATCGTTTATAGTTGTTTAACCTTAGTATGCTAGTAGTAGTTCATGCCACGTACATTCATATCAGCCATTAGACAAAAGTTGACGTGTCAACAAGTGCATGCTGCTTGAAACCCATATAAAAGGATCCAAAGCCTCTACCCCCATTTGTTCATCTTCTTAGTCTCTCTCTTATATAAATTATCAACGACTAGTTTCTGCCTCCATCTACATGTGAGTGTGCTTGCTACCAAGGAAGTCTCTGTCCACCATCCCGTGTACATGCGGCGTACGTGTGTGTGAGAGAAGAGAGATATGTATGTGGGCATATGCTACAAAGAACATCCCCAAGCGAATCTATCTCAGGCGGGAAAAATTCCTTAAATAACCTTTAAATTTTACAATAATTGCGGCTAATCTTCACTAGTTTGGTTCCAGCTTAATCCTTTATGCGCGGGAACACCAAAAGTAAATAGTAATTCAAGTTAACTACTCAGTCTATACTTCTTCAGAGTAGATGTATGGCTCTTCTCTAGAAGAAACATGCAGGATGCATGCATAATAATTAAACACCATTTGTGTTGTCCTTTATGTTCACTGAAACAAGGAAAGAGATCGTTTCGCCACTATAAATCTCACTCTTCTCAATGTTAATATTAATTACATTGGAAGATGTTCAGTTATGGAGTTCTTGTGCTCTGCTTGCTCTCTTTCCACCACTGTGCCACTGGTTTGTTAATAACCACCATGTTTCTTTCCGAATTTCTTATGTTTCGTTTTCTTTTTACAGATGCCATTGGCATCAACTACGGAAGGTGGCAAACGACTTAGTAACATCACCAGCAAGCACCGTAGACATCATAAAATCTTTGTCTGTAAGCTTTGAAAAGGTCAAAGTTTTCGATGCAGACGAAGAATTTCTGTCTGTGTTTAGTGGAACGGACTTATCCCTTCTAGTCACTGCAAGCAAAGCAATCAGAATATATCTACATTTGCTTCGAAACAGGAGGCAGCCGAAGACTGGGTAAAAGAACAGCGTTCCGCCATTTAGTAAGCTAGCACGCACACATGAACAACGTACAAGCGCAGTCTAAACTTATCTTTAGAATGCGTGCATACATACACATGTTGTCGCGTGTGTATGCAACGTACATAGTTACATCTACATACTAGACAATGCCGCTCCTATGAAGCACGTTATAGTATGCATGTCTATGTATTCAAAATGTTCCCTCTGACGGGATAAGTCGTAGACAATGCATTCATAGCAATAAGAGTTGATACGTGTCTAACTACGATTTGGTACCAGCAAAAAGGGCACTAGACATGTATAGCTAACTGTCGGGTAAAACCCAATGTTTGTGCCAGAAGAACCAAACGGCAGAACGCTGTTCTTCACCCAGTCTTCGGCTGTTTCCTGTTTCAAAGCAAATGTAGATATATTCTGATTGCTTATGGTGATTAGAAAGGATATGTCCGTGCCACTAAACACATACAGAACTTCTTCGTCTGCATCGAAAATTCTGACCTTTTCAAAGTTTACGGACATCATGTCTACGGTGCTTTCTGGCGATGGCGTTGTTGATGCACAATACGACATCTTCTAATGTAATATTGGAGTTCGTAATAACTAACATTTGAGAGGAGTGAGATGTCTTTCCTTGTTTCGGTGAATATAGAGGACACACCAATGGTGTTCAATTATTATAGCATGCATTTTGCATGTTTCTTCTAAAGGAGAGTCATACTTGCAGTGTGAAATCTTGCTTTGACCAAGCAGATGACTTGAATTATATTTTAGTCGATTATGGTGTTTGGAGGATATAATAAGCTGGAGTAACATAGACGTTATTTCTTTTTCACTTACTGTGGTATAAAAATTAAAACTTCAATTAGATTTTAAATGGATTCTCATGAGTTAAATAAATTTAAATGAATAATTTTTAAAATCTTATTTAAATAATAGCACAATGTGGAATTATTTTTTTAAAAGAAAAGGGTAATAAGATGGGTTCTTGTTGGGAAAACATTTACTATAGTAATAACGTTTGTGGTACAATATAAACTAGATGCTTTAATATCTAATTGTAGAGTGGCGGAGCCACAACTCGTACATGACCATATGGAATGTATCGTACTTCACAGGCGGTGATTGCCACTCAAAATGAATCTGTGCCTGGATCATCATAACATAGCATCAATACATATGCATAAACACACACACACACACACACAATATCGAGAGAGAGAGAGAGAGAGAGAGAGAGAGAATGACACACCCACACCCACACCCACACACCTCAGCACGCACATACACGCAAGCACACAGACATACACACGCGGTTTGTTTTGCTTACCTGCAATAGATTCTTGTGCAAGGTTTCGTAAGGAGCAGCCTGAAGAGTTTCCTTCAAGCTAATTGCGTCTTGCTCTGGCAATATAACTGCAAACTTCCTCCAATCCAGAACATCGTTAAAAGGCAGATCGTAATGATCCGACAATATCACTGCACACGCATGCATATGTTAGCCACCGTGTGTGTTTACTCTCTCTCTACACATAACAGACATTTTCATATATATATATATATATATATATATATATATGTTGTACCTGGGACACATCCAAAGTGAATGGATTCCACGATCCTGGCAGTACTAACACGAGTACCACTGGGGCAAATGCAGAACTTAGACTTGTAAAACTGCTGCATGCCAACGTGCTTTGTACTGATCACCAGTCATCGTCATTTTCCCACTTTCTAGTTAGCAGAAGCCTGGTTTTGGAATTTGCAGGCCCCGCCCAGAAACCAAGAGTCGTCCTGAAACACACACAAGGAGTTATAATAATGTATACACACATACATATGCATAAAACACATCTTACCTCTTCCTTGTATCCTCTCCTCCATTGCTAGAAGGAAATGGTTGAAGTATTTGTGGAAGAGCTACATCCTTGTGAGGAATATACGGTGCACCGTAGCTAGACGTACATACTACCCGTATAGCGTTCTTAACAAGGTGAGCGACCTTGCTCGTAGCACGGGTACCGATTTCATGGCACGTTACGAAGAAATGATCTGCTCCCAGTGTTCGATTCCAATATGGATATTTGGTTATCACATCCTCAACAAATCTTGTTACACTCTCCGTGATTTCGTCAAAGTCCTGTCCCTGTAACACACAAATGTGCTCTCTATAAATATCTATATCTATATGCAGAGTTACCTGCTCTCTCAATTTGGCACAGGAAATAGGAATGAAGAACAAGTGAGCTTCTTCCGGATCCTGAGTGACGAAGATGCTCTCCATGAGATTCCTGAAGAAATATCCCTCACTTGCGTACTTCCCAGCCAGATTGGTGTACACAACTTCATCTGGGTACACAAACACCTTAAATTTCCGCTCCATCTCCTCGTAGTCACTCTGGAACACATCGCCCATGTGATAAATGTCGGAATTGGGGTGGATTTTCTGGGAAGATATGGATCCGGAGCTGCATTGCTGCAACAAAATGCCGCCGCTGACAGGACTAGCAGCACATACATAGATCTGCATTGCGGAAATGCCATGGCTGAAATCAACCCTATTCCACCATACCTCAGCTGTGAATGCGATTTGACTCTTCACCCGCTGTATACACTTTGTTTTTGCGACGATGGCATTGCGATTCGAACACTGTGTCCGGCTCGCTCTGTTTTTTGTCTAAACCCTATATTTTAGGGCAGAGATGAGGAAGCGGCAAGCGCAGCAGCTGCACGAATTTCTCCAACAAAGAATGTAAGCTTATCTGTATAGAAATTGTTCATATATATAATGTGCTCAATGACAGAGAATCAGGCAAATGGTGCAGCACAGATGTGGGCGTGCAGAACCAAGCTCTCCGTTTGATCTCTATTTGCACCCAAATTCCAACTTGATCAGGTTAGTTAATTCACACACACACACACACACACAACATATATATATATGTATGTATATATGTATATATCTGTGTGTGTGTGTATTTACACACTTTTACTGTACTTTGGACAGTTCTATATATACATATATGCCCAATAATATACTGCAATATAAGGTGTGAAGAGCCTTTTGCATATATTCTCTCTCCCTCTCTATCTATCTATCTAAACACACGTGCACGCCCACACACACAAGATTTAGCTGTGTATGAATAGACGGTTATGGTTGCTCACAGGCAACTTTGGAGCTTGTAATGATCACCTTGGAGGGTCTTCTTCATGTAGTAAACATTCAGGTAAAATGCAAAGCAGCCGAGCTAACTGCAGCCCTGGTTCCCACACTAAGCCTCACGCCAACAACTCAACGCTCGTTGCTACAACGTTTGTTGCACGACTTGCACATTTGCTATCATCAAGCACTCCAGAGCTTCTAAAGTTTGCAGCAATCGCTCTGAAGCACACCGTTGAACGAGCTAAGTTCTATCCAGGAGAACTCGATAATGTCCTAAAGAATCTATCCACAACTGAGGCTGTACGTACACTTGCAAGCATTCTAGAGAAGCCTTTTGAGGATCCTCAAGTTTTAATAGCCTGTTCTGAGCTTGAAGCTGTTCTCCTTGAGCGTCTACCGAATGAAAGAGTTTTTGTCGGGTGTCAAAGCTCTTTCAGGAGTACTCTCCTTAAACTTGGAACGAGCTCTAATGAACTCCTCGTTCAGGCTTCAGTCAAAGTTTTGTCCAGCTTAAGTAAGTTCTATCCTACTTATTAATTAGTCTTTGTTTGGGTGTGTGTGTGTGTGTGTGTGTGGGGGGGAAGAGCACTTAACTCTTACTTGCTTAACTACTGCTTTTTTATGACAGGCCTGTGTAGTACAGTTGCAACTCTAATCATACAGGATGTTAATGCGGTGCTTGAAGTCTTGAAAAGATGTCTGAGTTCTGCATATGGTAAACTTGCAGCGCTGCACTTTCTCGTTTCTTTGATGGTATTCATCTTGTTTTATTTTGTGTATAGTATGATATATAGTGTGACCTTTTCCTTCTGCAGAATTTTTCTAACTTCTTGTCTTTGATCGAACAATACGACATCGGTATAGTTGCAAGTGAATGTGTCGAAGTGTTAAGAAATTCCAATATCTTGCAATCTAAGAGAGCCTCTGCTGAAGATGATAGTCTATCTTTACTTGCGGCCTGTGCGACGAGCTTGCTACTGTCCGTCCCAGGTAAACATCAATTGCAGTTCATACAGGCAGGTATGTTGACACGTGCTTACATGTATATACGTATATTGAAGTGATCGAGCAGGTTTGTTATCGGTTTTATTATCGGCTTTGCTACAATCCCGTGAGGAGCTATACAAAGGTTCAAGTGCGAGGAGGAGGCTGAAGTCAGGGTTTCTATCATATCTCTGGCAATCAGACGCTTGGATTGGTTATCACTGCAACAAAAGCCAAGGGCATATACTTTTCGAGAAGGATAATACTTTTGAGACTCTTCTCTGCCGTTCCTGGTGAGTTAGTTTATTGAAGTTTTACATGGATAACAACACACACACACACATGCACACACTTATACACATGATACATATATTTCTTGCGTCCTCTAACTGAGGTGTCAGTGGTCTGATTTTCAGAGACATACTTTGTCGAAACCCTGACGTGAATACACAGGAAGCTGTACAGATATGCCACAGTTTGCTGCTGTTACTTGCTTCCTCTTCTTGCTCGCAATACGCTGTTCATGCTTTAGAGATAAACTACAACCTTCATGGTTCTTCGGCTTTGGCAGATGTGAGGACCTCTCTGGAGCTTATTCAAGACGAAAAGCTCAGATGGATACTGTAGAAATTTGGCTGTGTGGTGCATCGGTCTTTTCCCATGTTCTGAGATGCAAAACGGGAGATATATCACTCAATATGCTGAAACCAATAGCAGGTATTCTGAGAGAACGTTACATGGAGGATGGGTCACGATTTGCTTCACCTTTCATGCCAAGCTTGAGGGTGTGGAAGCCATGCTGCTCGGAAGGATATGAAGGTTGGTCAGGTAGAGGCGGACTTTTGTTTTCTGCACTTTGGGCTGTGAATCTTCTGCTACAGAATCTTGACAAGGATGATCTGGGCCAATTTCAGTGGATGGTTGATTTTCTCTCAGCATTAGCTCAAGATACTAATGAATGTGATGGAATAAGGTGGTCGGCTGCTTTGGCACTCACCAAGTTTGGGCGGTTTGGGATATCGGAGTAGTATGGGGGAGTGCTTGAGAAGACTGTTAGAGGAGTCTGTATTCTCGGACGTGACTTTTGTGTTCACAGATGGCAGCTGTCTTCGTGCTCATCGTGTGATTCTTGCTGGGAGATGTCCGGATTTATTGCCGGACAAAGATACGGATGAAACTACTGTCAGGGTCTCTCAACGGGTATCTCGAGCAGCCATGAAGAGTGTTCTTGAGTATATATACACAGGTAAGGTTGTTAAACGTATGCATATATTTCATTTATTAATTGTGTTTATAAAGGTTTTGTGGAGCTGAATGAAGGTGTTTTACAAGATGTCAAGCTACTTGCCAGGAAATGTCGATTGGAGGATTTAGCTGCATTGCTCAAGCATGAGGTCCCTGGCTGGGGCAAGTGTCTTGATGCTCGTTCCTTGGAATCTGCCATCCAAGGTGGCTCACAGTTCAGGTACGCTTTCCTTGTCAACTCCAAGAGATTGAAACGTGCATATTAGACTCTCTCTCTCTCTCTCTCTCTCTCTCTCTCTCTCTCTCTCTCTCTCTCTCTCTCTCTCTCTCTCTCTCTCTCTCTCTTCTCTCTCTTCTCTCTCTACACACACACACACACACACACACACACACACACGATCGGTGTCCCCTGTTGCAGTGACATTGTATTGCGGTCTCATCAGAGTTATGAAGTACATGCACACAGAGCAGTACTATCTTGTAGAAGTGATTACTTTGGGGCTCTCTTTCGATCCGGAATGCGTGACAGGTGACTATAAATGCCACACACACACACACACACACACGTATATTGAAACCAAAAGACTTTTAACTAATACCGGTGCTTCAGTTCGACAATGGTTATAGAAGTTCGAGAGCGAAAAGAAGTCATTGCGAGCTACTTACATTACATCTACACGGACGAGCTGAAAGAACTTGCAAGCAAAGACTGTGCATGGAGAGCTTTAAGCAATGAACAACAGTGGGAGGTTTTAGAACGTCTCATAGACTTGGCAAGCTTAGCTGAGCAATGGTTACACGAGGAACTCGTAAAACTATGTGTACAAGCTATAGTCAACAGGCTGAAGTATACCCTCCTGTTATGCCCAAGAGTGATGCAGCACGCAGCAGAGAAGCAACAGTGGGAGATTGTTCAACAGTCTGCTTATTGCATGGCTCCGAGGTACCAACAGCTGCGGGAGACTGGTGCTCTGGATATTCTCGAGGATGAACTTGTGGAGATGTTGAGAACGTGCTCTGTCAGCTCTTCTCTTGTCAACTCATAAAGTAAGTATTACATAGAAATAATAATTAAAGAACATGTAGCTTTAGACAGTTATCACACGGTTGCCTTACAAGGTGCTGCATTCTTTTCGTTTGGGGAATCCAGAGAATTCTTGGGGTATAGGACCAGATAAGTTATTGCTGGAGAGATCCATTTTCTGCTAGCAGTAGCTTACCCATTTTGTCAGGAATGCTCCCACCCAAGTCATTTGGGACAATTCTAGATGGAACAAGTGGCTTTGTGCAGCAAGCCAGTTCTGTATAGTAGGTCCAGAGAGTTCGTTGTGTGATATATCAAAGGTGACAGTGTTTTGCACACCAGGGGTTGGACACCTTGATAGTAGTGAGCTTGCAGAATGACACAGGAAAGTTCCCAGTGAGCGATAGTTCGAACACCTTCCATACTACCAAGGTTGTCCGGAATCTCCACTTCAGTCGGTTACTGTTGAGGGACATACTCTTCAACTTTGCAAACTATCCAATATGCTCCTGGAGTCGGTTTTCACTGAGTAATAGAAGGCTAAGGTTGGGGACTCCCAGAGAGCGAACAGTTACTCATCCTGAGACTCTTGATGTTTTTTAAGCTGGAGAAGTTTGGTAAAGCTGCTCCTCTCAAGCCAGTCATAAGCCAAGTTAGTAAAAGTGTCTGGGATGGGCCCAATGATACCCGGACTATTCATTATGCGGCCGTTATCCAGCGACAGATTGCAAGCCTTACCAGTTTGGGTCCAATGATGTCCGGACTATTCATTTCAAGATTTCGAAGCCTTAACAGTTTGCTTATGGAAAACGCGATGGATTCCGTGAACTCGTTACCCAAGAGATAGACAGATGATCAGGTCTTCGGTATGTTCCTTCCAAGGACTAGATTCGAAGGTTTAGAACTAAGGTTACCAACGCTACCGATCTTGGTAGCGAGAAAAGCTTTTCGAAGTTAAGGTAAGAGGCTCTTGAGGTTACAGAACTGAGGGGGAATGTCTTGTTCCTAAGTGCTCCCCACAAGCATGCTGTTGTTGCTCAGGTCCAGGAGGTGAAGAGAGGTCCCAGGGATGATACCCTGGGATGACTGGAGGAGCTTCTCGAGATGGACGAGCTTGCACATGGCTTGAGGAATGCCATTGGCATTTGCATGGGGATCTCTAGAGACATAACTTGGCCTGCTCGATTGCATAAGTGCAGTAGTGAGTTGTATTTATGGTGTTGGAATCCCATGGACCCGCTCTCTTGCATCACAAACTAGTCAGTGACACAAATGCAAGTACCTGAAGTGAGGAAAAAGATTGACTCTCTCCATAATATGTGAGTTTGTGTGTTCGTATACACATATATACTACAAGCGTGTTTCCAGGAATTGTTACTTACGGCTATTGACTCATGAGAAGGAACCTCAATCCGAAAACAGTTGTAAACCGTGTGGTTCGTGTGTGTGTGTGTGTGTGTGAGCGAGAGAGAGAGAGAGAGAGGAGAGAGAGAATGACTTGAAAAAAATCCTCAAAGTTTATTTAAACAGCATCTAATATGTTCTATGCATCTGCTTTGCTACGAAGGAACTCTCTGACCTCACGAGCCTTGTGTACAATGCGGTTCTTGACGGCATCGACTTGGTGTGATCCAATGGGTTGCTTTCCCTTGACATATTTGTACACCCATGCAACTGAAGATCCAAATAAAACGGTGCAAACGAGGCCTCCAAATGCAAGGCTAGCCAAGATCATGAGTGGCACTAAGATAGGGCTGAAGAACAAGAGGACTGGAGATGCCACAATCAAAGTGATGATGGTGCCTCCAATTGCAGTTCCTCCTGCTATAACAGCTGCTACAATGCCAAGGACACGCCTGGGCTGCTTCATGTGTTGCACCATGACATTGTCATTGCTGCTTGTCATGTCGATAATTTAACTAAGTGAGAGATTAAGAAGATGAAGAACAAATGCTGGTAGAGGCTTTCTTGGGTTGGATACTTTTATAAGCATGCAATTGTTGACACGTCGATGTATTCTATGGCTGATATGAATGTACGTGGCATGAACAACCTAGCGTACTGAGGTTAAACAATTATATATACATGTATGATGGAATTATGATGTTAGGCGCACTATGTTTGAAAGAATAATCATGAAAGTTTTAGATAAGAATATATATAATACATGTCTTTGCATGTACGCATACGTTATACACATTATGTGAAATGTCACAGTGTGTGTGTCAAGGCAGCACTGGGCTTAATCACAAGTCTTGTTATCACAAAACAACAGATATATAGTATTTTTATGAAATATTCACATGATATAAATAACAGTGCTTCATGAGAATAAATTATTTTAAGAAAATTTAAAATAAATGATTTGAGTCAAAACTGAATTATAATCAAAACAAAAAATGAAACAATTTGAGTCGGAAAAAAAAAATTATTTAAAATAAAAAAACCAAAACACATAAGTTAAAAAGATAAATGAAACGTATAAATTTAATAACACACAAAAAACAAAAATAAAGTTACACATTTTATTTTAACTTTTTATTCATTTTAACTCAAAACACTAATTATTAATCCTTTATTTTGATCTTTCTAAAAATATTTTATTTGAAAAGAGTTAAACAAAATGAATAATTAAAATCTGTTATTTAAGTCTTAATATAAAAAGAATTAAATCATTTATAAAATGAGTTAAAAAAAAGTCAAAATGGATAATATTTACAAATGATTTGAGTCAATAATTAAAAGAAAAAGAATTAAAATAAAATATTTAAAAAGAAATAAAACAAAATAAAATAATTATATTTCTTGTTATTAAAGATCTCATGTGTGTAAAGTATTCTATATAATCATGTTATTAATTAAAATAAAATAAATTATTTTATTAATAACAACAATACATATTAACACTTATCAAACAAATAGTATATACACAATATTTAATAGTTAATTATATTATGTTTGTCATCTTCATGGTTTCGTTTTTCTATTGTATATTATAACATTATTTATTTTGTTATGATATGATGCACAATAACACATTAATATATCATAATATTATTTAAAAATTAGAAAGTAAGTTTTTTTTAAAAAAAACTATAACTTAATCATCATGATTAAAGTAAATATTTAAATCATTAAAAATAATAAATCATTTATTAATATTTTTTCTCATTTTCTGTATATAATTTATTATTTTACAGTTTCAAAAACTATATGTAATTAAATATTTAAAACACTTAATATTAAAGTATTATCTAATTGTTATTGAGTATGTCCTTTTAATTACTCATATTTATATTAATAATTAAATAATAAATAATTATTTATTTAAAATTCTGGTTCCAACTATAGTTATATTATATTTAAGTTTTTTTTTGTTAATACATACTTGTTTATAATTTCCTTACATTCATCATCTTTTTAAAATTATTTACGTTTCATTTTTATTCATAATTATTAAAAATTTATAAATTCGATTTTTACGAACATAATAATAGAAACCTTTGTAGTTTGATAAATTTATTTATAATAATTTTTTTTTATATGTTAACTCTTTCTCAACAAAGTTTATAAAAATAATAAATATAAATATGTTATTATGCATACATATTAACATAAACAAAAATAATTTAAACTTAAAATTATTATACTTATATAATCAATTTTCATTATTCATCATTTTAAATTTTTTATTCTACATTCATGAAAAAGGAAAAAAAGGATATAAATAAAAATATTTAATTTAATACTTTTATTACAAAAAATAATGAATAACTATACTTCAAACAAATTTATTCATAAAAATTTAAGTAATTTATAATTAATTATAAAATTTAAAAATTAAGTGAAACATGCAAATTTAGTAATAAAATTAAATTTTGTATTAAAAAGGAAAAATGTTACTAAGGTGTTATTCATTTATGATTTATGTATTTCTAAATAATTTTTTTCAGTGGTTTCATTTTCTATTTTGACTCAATTTTTTTATTTAAATGATTTTGTTTTGAATTTTTTTAAATTTGAAGTCTTTTTCTTATGTTTACATTTTATATTTTATCTATTTTTGACTTTTATTAACTCTTCTTTTTATTTAAACTTAAATAATTTTGTTCGACTCTTTTAATCATTTTATTTTAATTTTCATCATTAATTCTTCTTCATTTTTGTTTAAATTCTTTCTAAATCATTTTATTTAGATTTCAAACATTACAACCTACTACATATAAGAGAATTTTTCTTTAAACTTAATTTATTTTGTTCCATACGTTTTTTTAATTATAGTATATATGTGTGTGTGTGTGTTGATACTATATCTAAATTTAAAATTTATAATCTTTATAATGGAATAAAATTTAAAATTGATAACCTTAGGCATCTTTAAGCATGATGTAATAATAATTAGGATCATAATTATAGTAGTCTTATTAATTAAGGAAATGATAAAATAATTTAATGAAGACAATAAGTTTTTTTCCATTAAATATGGTTATTGCTTTTAATATTGATTCTAACATAATTAATCATAAGAAAAAATAAAACTCATGTATGAAACATGAAGAGTTGTTTTCATATGGAGTAATTAAAAAACATATTTAGTTAGAATGGAAGTTTAAAATCATTAAAAATAATAGAATAATTAAACCAAATATCAAGAGAGGCTTGTTCAAAGTTCCGTGGTTATTGGGCAACATCACTACTGAATCCTGAAGTGTGGAACTGTTATCTCTACTCTCATGGCCGTGTATTTCATACTGACTAGTCTTGGTAATAAACTTGTGGCCAATATATATATATATATATATATATTTAAGTTCCAAATATGCACCCGAATTAATTATTACGTAGGAAATACATAACACTAAGGTGACTGTATACATATAGACAGACACACGTACATAAGAGAGCAGAACTTAGTTTATTACCTCCTTTTACTGAGTGTAAAACCAAGCCGTCCAACTCCTGCATTATAAAAGATTTTATGTCGATGTGTGTTTGTAAATTCCAATTGCAGGTATAGAATCTAACAGTCAGCGTTTACCTCCTTGTTTGGTGGTGTACGATTCATCTCACATTGTAACCAAGCTAATTAAGTAAATTCAACTCATACTGAAATAAATATGATGTATGAGTCCATTTTTATTAAACTTGAGTTTATAATTAAAACTTATATAATTACAAGAATTAAAAAAGTATATTAATAGTAATCAATATAGAATTGTCTATATATCTACTATAAATATACTAATAATAGAAAAATTACATATATATCCCTAAAAATTTTATATTATATATATATATATATATACACCCCTACAGTTCAATATTAATAACTATTAAAAATACATAAAATTTTATATTTAGTTTGTAATTTATGCTATTTAGTCTCTAATGAATTAAAACATATATATTCAATATATTATAATTATTTTAAAATCATGACATTCAGAACATTTGCTTATTTATTTCATAATTTTCATTTCAATTTGTTATAAAATAAATACATCTATTTAATTAAGTTTATTATTTCATTCTATTTTATTTCAATTTTAAAAATCACATAGGTTTCCATTAAAGGAATAATCCTTATCCATAACCCTATTTTTCCC
Source organism: Selaginella tamariscina (assembly GCA_003024785.1). NCBI lineage: Eukaryota > Viridiplantae > Streptophyta > Lycopodiopsida > Selaginellales > Selaginellaceae > Selaginella > Selaginella tamariscina. The sequence goes on from PUQB01000149.1 coordinate 97,173, forward strand.
TTATAAAAGGTAACAAGGTTAGGTTTAGGTTAGGGAAGAGCGATGGAGCAGCAGGGCGCCCTCTTGTTGCAGAGGCAGCTTAAGGAGATTAGTAAGATGAACCCAGAGACAACAGGATTTTTCGCAGGTTTAGCAGAGAACGATGTCTACGAGTGGACAGCAACAATTATTGGGCAGCCCAAAACTCTGTACGACGGAGGTTACCTCCCTTGACAATGAGCTTCCCAAAGGAGTACCCTGTGAAGCCTCCAGTGGTGAAGTTTACATGCGACATGTGGCACCCCAATATTCACAAAGATGGTACGGTTTGTATATCGATTCTACATGCTCCTGAGAAGGATGAGTATGGCTACGAGAAAGAAAGTGAGAGGTGGTCGCCTGTTCAGACAGTGGAGACGATTATATTGAGTATCATGGCCTTGCTTTCCGATCCTAACGACGAGTCTCCAGCTAATGTTGATGCTGCTATACAGTTTAGAACGATCGCAAGAGTACCAACGGAAGGTGAAACGTCTGGTCAGAGGGGATTAATAATCTTATTATTAATTTAAGTTCTCTATACACATTTACGCATTGACAAGTACAGATATATACTATAATATTTAACAAAAGTTTATTAAAATTGTTAAAATTGTTCACGAGTTTGCATAACAAAATACAAAATAATTTTTTGAATGATTTTGTTTTTTAATACATTTAATGCTTAAAGTGTTTAACTTGTGTCTAAAACATTTTAATAGTAAATATTTAAATATTGATTTTTAAATATCAAATTAATGATTTTAAATACAAATTTATAGCCCATGTAACAATATTTTCACATAAAACATATAATTAAAGAATTTGTATTTAAAAATATTAAAGTTAATAATTATTTATATAAACATTTAAACTTAAGATATAAATTTAGATTTTAATTTTATACTATAAATTTAGTAATCTAATTTATTTTTAGCTAATATATTAATAATTTTTACATTTTGAAAATATAAAATTTAGCCATTATTAATTTATATTTAAAATAGTTAAACTTATCTAGATTAAACATTTAAATTTACATTTGATTTTATAACATAAATTTAATATATACCATATTTCTAATTTTAATAATTTATTTTAGAAATATATAATTAATCACTTATCACTGGAGGCAAAATTTTGGCTTAGGATTTTGGCATTTGGCAATAGATTAACATGTGGCATTAAATACATTGAAACTAAATGGTCATGTATTTTTAAAAATTTTGAAGGCTTACCCAAAAAATTTAAAACTTACATGAACATTTTTGTGTTATAAAAACATATTAATTATTATGTAAATTTAATATTTTGTATGCTTTTTTAGAATATTAGTATGTAAATTTATATTTTGTGTGTTTACAAATTTATGTGTTTTTTAAAAAATTATTATATAAATTTTAATCATGTCATAATGCTCAAACTCGTGTAACTCTAATTAAATTTAGAATTAACAAATCAATTGATCAGGATTGATAACTTATTGAAATGTAAAGAGTGTCTATGAACATTATAAATAGCTCTTGGTTATTAAAAGCTTAAAATTTAACTATGGTTAAGTTAAAGTCAATATTAAAAAGAACATGTTAACAAGGTTGCCCAATCTAAACATTTACATGACATCCTATATATGGTTTTAGTATATACGCTAGAATATACATAAGGGTATATTTCATATAATCTTTATTCCCTCCATAAAGTAAAGCTTTCTTTCTTGTTAGCCTAGTGTCGACAATCAACTTTAATTAGAAGCCTTTAATATAAATTCTACTTAAGTAAAAAATGAACCATTATATTATTTTATGTTTAGATAACAAACTTTACAAACATGCAAAGCTTTTAATGTAACTTTAGGTTGTAATGGTGCCTCCAACAACTGAGTTTACGATTTGGTTTTAAAGTACTTGGTTTTGTGTAATGCAAGAAGGATAATAAAAATTATTATGTGAACTTTTTGTTGACTTTGCATAAAGTGATATGTAATTTTCTAACATTATCTAGTTTTGTTATAGTTCTAACCTGGTGGGTTGATTACCTGGTAAATATTGTGGAATACGTGAAATATATGGGAAAAGATCCAAGTGAACCTAAGTCATCATGACCAAGGGCCTCTAATAAATGCTAATTGGTCCTTTGCTTAGTTGGCTTAAAAAGAGAGGGAAAGGTTCTAACATTCTGTATTTTGGTTTTGATTTTCATTAGGGGTGAACTTGTGAGTAAAGCTCAAGCCACCAAGGTTGGCATACTATTTGGTGCAAGCCATATGTGTTGCACTAGTTGCTGCACTTATTCTGGTCCGATTGACATGTGATGCAAGCCATACTGATTGGTGCGAGCCATGTGTGCTACACTTGTTGGCGCACTTATTCTGGTCCAATTGACATGTGATGCAAGCCAAAAGGCGCAGCACTTATTCTGGTCCAATTGACATGTGATGCAAGCCAACAGGCACAGCACTTATTCTGGTCCGATTGACATGTGATGCAAGTCAACAGGCGTAGCACTTATTTTGGTCTGATTGACATGTGATGCAAGCCAACAGGCGCAGCACTTATTCTGGTCCGATTGACATGTGATGCAAGCCAACAGGCGCAGCACTTATTCTGGTCCGATTGACATGTGATGCAAGCCAACAGGCGCAGCACTTATTCTGGTCTGATTGACATGTGATGCAAGCCACAGGCGTAGCAACTTATTTGGTCTGATTGACATGTGATGCAAGCCAATAGGCATAGCACTTATTCTGGTCCTATTGACATGTGATGCAAGCATCAACCATTTGGTCCGATTGACATGTGATGCAAGCCAATAGGCGCGGCACTTTCTAGTCCGATTGACATGTGATGCAAGCATCAACCATTTGGTCCGATTGACATGTGTGCTGTGCCTGTTGGCGCACTTATTCTGGTTCGATTAACATGTGATGAAAGCCATGTGTGCTGCGCCTATTGGCGCACTTATTCTGGTTCGGATGGTTGATGCTTGCATCACCTTATTTTGCTCCAATTGACATGTGATGCAAGTATCAACCATCCGAATGACATGTGGTGCAAGCCATGTGTGTTGCACCTGCTGGTGCACTTATTCTGGTCCAATTGACATGTGATGCAAGCATTAGCCATACGGTCAACGTATTGATCACCTTTGAGCTAGGTGCAAGCCATGTGTGCTGCGCCTGTTGGTGTATTCTGGTCGATTGATATGTGATGCAAGCATCAGCCATGCGGTCAACGTATTGATTGCCTCTGAGCTAGGTGCAAGCCATGCATAGGAAATTATCTGTCAATGTGTGCTACACTTGTTGGAGGAAGGCATAGGAAATTATCCGTCAATGAGAATGTTGACATTTTAAAAGGTGGAGAGTGTGTTATAGTTATTATTATGACTTCTCTTTACTTTGAACAAAACTAACACTTCTATTTAAAAAACTCTTTCTTTGTTTTGATGTCCTAATTGGTGAGTTTGGCATATCAGATATGGTCAGAAACACCTTAAAGTGAGATGTTGACATTTTAAAAGGCGAAGAGTATATTATAGTTTTTATTATGACTCCTATTTACTTTAAATAAAAATTAACACTTCCATTTAAAAAATTCTTTCTTGTTTTGACCTCTCATTGGTGAGTTTGACATATTGAATATGGTCAGAAACACCTTAAAGTGAGAATGTTGGCATTTTAAAAGGCGAAGAGTGTGTTATAGTTTTTATTATGACTCCTCTTTACTTTGAACGAAACTAACACTTTCATTTAAAAATTCTCTCTTCGTTTTTAACGTCCTAATTGGTGAGTTTGACATATCCGATATGGTCAGAAACACCTTTAAGGTTGACCTAACCTCATGCCCTAAATCCCTTGGGTTAGAGTTTAGGGGTGGATGGGTTGTTACATTAAACTCACTAAGTATATTCTTATTGGGAATGAAATTTCATGCTAGCCCATTTTATAAATAGGAAAATGAGGGGCAGTCCTTCTATCACATATATTAAGTAGGATAGGTGTGAGGAAAGCATACCGAAGACTGAGAGGTGTTTGGTTCCTTCTTCCCTGTTAGCATGAACTTAGCTTATGTCATTCATCCTTGTGCCACCCTAACTTCCAATATAGGGGTATGCCACACTTAAATGTAGATTACTTTATCATTGGCAATACGCACTTAAGAAGTCTTATTGAAATACACATTCAAAGGTCAAAGCAGCTTCCTCCTCCACATCAAGTTAAGAACATCACTTACAATTAAGCAAGGCACATATAGTGTCCTTATTAAAGTGTAAATGCAACATCTTAACTTATAAGTTCTTTATTATATTCTTGAAAGTTCATAAAGGGGGTTTTAGAGTTGGCATTTGTGAGCCACGTTCGTGACATCAAGTATAGCTCTTGGTTTGACACATTTAAAAAACAATGTCACATGAACATATGACACTACATATGGTACAATGCCTAAGCATGCGTGTCATGGGTTTCATACTAAAGAGTTGGATACTCTAGCAAGCAACATGCTTGTGTTTGCATTAAGGTACTAAATTTTAAGCATTCATTCAAGGGAGGTTAGGTCTCATAATCGAGTGTGCTAGCAAGCACACTTGGCTAAGGATGTTCTTCTTTGGGGTGTGTGAACATGTTTAGGAATTGAATAATCTAAGTTCATTAGTATGATGTCATGAGCCCTATTGTGAGGCACTTGGATGGTCACATGCTTAGGGTTCTTCAACCTTTGCTTAATATAACACTTGTGTGCACACTCGTGTTCACATTAAGTACTAACCTTGGGACTAGGGATATCTTGGCTTCACAAACCCTTAGTCGTGGGTCAAGGTTCCCTTTGTCGCCTTAAAGGGTTGTACTCCCATATGGGGTGATTCCTCAATGAGTAAGTGACGATGCATGAGCTCTATCATAAGGGTATGTGTGAGACATATCTCTTGGTGAAGTTAGGGCATGAGCATGTTAAGTAGGATCCTAAAGTCTCCTTTGGGGTTCAAGGAATAGTCATTATATGAGACCTAAGGTAGTACTTTAAATGTTGTTCCCAATTAAGCATCTAAATCAAACTCTCATGATTATTTTAAAAGACTTAACGTTACTCACATAATGTGTTGACACTGAATGGCCAATTGGCAGTCATGTGTTATTACATGTTGATCCTTCAGGTTAACAATTGGCCAAAAAAAAATTAATATTAAATAGTTAAGCCCACCTACAACCATCCTAAATCTAAAACCACATGTTGGCACTTCAGGTTAAAATTGGCCAAATAATAAATTATTATTAAATAGTTAAGCCCACTTACAACCATCTTAAATCCTAAAACGGCATGGCAACTGAAATTCATGACATAGGTGTTTAGGGATAAACTCATTAGATTAAGATAATAATTGGTTAAGAATCAATTCATTAGGTTAAGAATAACAATTAAGTTAGAGTTCAGTTAAGGATAATAACATTAAGGTTAAAGGGAAGCCCATGCATAAGAATTTAAAAATAAACTCGCCATGTTAAGGATAATAATTAAGTTATAAAAATAAATTCACTAGATTAAGAATAATTAAATAATAGATTAAATTAAGGTCATTAGACAACTTAAGAGATTAAGGATGAATTTACTTTAATTGGGTTAAGGATCCAAACTAGATTAAGTTAAAAATAAATAACTGAGTTATGGATATACCAACATTTGTTCTTTCATGTAGTCTCTCTCTTATTTAAATTGTACATAACAAGCATCAACGACAATGTGGATCCTTCTCATGGTGCAACACATGAACAATCGAGGTTGTGTTCTTGGCATTGTAACAACTATTATAATAGAAAGGCACCATTACCACTTCGATTGTGGCATCTCTAGTCCTCTTATTCTTTAGCCTTATTTTGGTGCCACTCACCATCTTGACTAGAAAATATTTAAGAATGATTTGACTTATAAGTAAAGAAAAATTAACAGAATATTTAAAAGAGTTAAAACAAAATAAAATAATTTTGAAAGTAAGGATTATCATATTAAAAAATTTGGATAAATAAATTGATATTATAAGAGATCATATGTGTGTAAAATATTTTATATAGTTATGCTAAAACTTATATACTAAATTATTTATTAATAACAACAACACAGGATAATTTGAAATTCAAATAGTTGTTAAATTAAATATATGAGAATGTATATCTATCTATCTATCTATATATTACCCAAATACTAACACTTATCAAACAAATAGTATATACACAATGTCAATAATTAATTATATTTATGTTTACCATTTTTATCATCTCTTGTTTCTCTTGTATTAATATTATAACATTATTTATTTTGTTATGATATGCATTAATATATCATACTAATATTTATAAATTAGAAAGTAATATTTTTTTTAAAAAAAAATTATAACTTAACCATCACTATTAAAGAAAATATTTAAATCATTAAAACTAATCAATCAATTATTAATATTTTCCATTACCAACATATCCTTCAAATGTATATTCATATTTTATATACAATTTGTAAATTGCATTTTCAAATTTGTATGTAATTAAATATTTGCAACACTCAATATCAAAATATTATCCAATTGTTATCGAATATTTCATTTGGTAAGTTTTATTATACAGCCCCCTCCTTAATCATACTTGATTATGTTAATTATTTTAATAATTTTATAATATGCATTTAAAGAATATAAATGAAAAAACCTTCTGAGTTAATGCATTTTATCTATATATAAGATTTGGTATATAAAGTTTCTTAAACACCTATATTTTCTATGATTTCTAATATTTGCCATTTAATTAAAATCTAATTAATTGCCAATAATACAAAAGGAGGGTTGTATAACATAATCATCTCATGTTTTTTTAATTATTTACATTTTTATTTATAATTATAGTTATTATATACTCATTTCAAGTTTTTTAAAATCCCCATTTTCTTTAAATTATTCATGATTAGCTCTTTTTTTTTATTTATATTCATGTTTAACTCTCTTTTTATTCATAATTATTAAAAATTTAAAGCTTCAGTCATGATTAATTCTTTTCACAGTACCTTTAAAAGGACTTCCCTACCCTTATTAATCTTTATGAGTTTACTTGATAAACCTTAAAATATAAAACTTTTATGCGATATTTAATGTTGTTTATAAGAATTTTATTTATTTATATGTTTAATATTTCTCAACAACGGAAGCATTTTTAAAATTTATAAACACAATTATGTTGTTATACATATCCATTAATTTAAACGAGGAGAATCTGAATTGAATATCATAAATATTTTATTAATTATTTAAATATAAAGTATTTATATTAACAATTATTTAAAAATGATGTGCATTATGTCTTGAATAACCAATTTTCATCACTATTTTTAAATTTTTATTTAATGCCTTTACTACAAGAAATAATAAATAACTACACTTAAAATAAATTAATTCATAAAAAGTAAAGTAGAACATTTTTAGTTATAAAATTTAAAAGTTAAGGAAACATGCAAATTAGTAATACTATTAAATTTGCATTAAAAATGAAAAGTGTTATTAGATTATATAAAGGTGTATTATTGTGTATTTTCTTTTTAAAAAATTGTTAGTGGGTTTAAATTATTTTTTGACCTTTTAATTTGATTTCTTTTATTTAAATAAATTTGTTTTTGAAAATTTTAAAATTATTTTCTTATAACTCCTTTCTTAGGTTTACATTTGTATATTTTCTTTATGTTCTAACCTTTTTTTAACTTTAACTTCTTTTTATTTTTGTTTAACTCTATTTAATTATTTTATTTTAATTTATCATCAATTCTTGTTAATTTTTTATTTTAAATCTTTTAAATCATTTTATTTTAATTTTAAATATTACAACCTATTAAATATAGTAAATCTTTGGTTTGAACTTAAATTAGTTTGTTCCACATGTCATATTTATTATATATGTGGTGTGTGTGTGTATTTATATATATAGATACACACAAAATTAAAATCTTATAATCTTTATAATGGGAATAAAAATTTATAACCATACTTTATTAAAGATAATAAATTTTAAATTGATAACCTTATGCATTTTAAACAATATAATAATAATGAGAAATCATATAATAGTTTTAAATAATAAAATGATTTAATAAAGATCATAAATTTTTTTTTATGAAATATGATTATCTCTTTAATAAATTTTAAATAATAATAATGATTATTATTAGTTATTTAACACTCGTGTTAGCTCAACAGTAAGTAATGACATATTGAAAAGAATGTATTTAATGTTTATTAATTGTAGCATAATTAAGAATTATATACTCATATATAAATATTTAATTAGTTACGCTTAAATATAACAGTGATATGCTTTGATACTTTAAAGTTATATCAATCCAAATATAAGTTACATTTATAAGTTTATGTTTATATCAAAACCTCATGGATATTTAAATAAATAAATATTTTTTAATATATCCAATATCACAATATTTAATATATAGAGCATTTTTCATAAATTTTGTGCTTTTGCTTTATGCAATGCAAACTATGAGAAATAAAAGGACTTGCGTGTATCACTTAATATATAACAAATCATCATTTTATATATAACATACCCATAAACAATATAACATCTATAAATATTCTTTATAAGAAATAATAATAGTCATTAACAAGCACTAATGGAATGGTTATATAGTATAAAAATCAATGATTATACATATTTAAGTACCAATGCAAAATTAAGTTTTTTTATTTATTTTAGCAATGTGGGTATGTATAAAAGAACTTGAGTAACTATAGACAAACTCATTAATATTTTAGTAATTTGTTATTGTTTTACAAGTGGAAAATTAGTTTTTAACATGGATCAACAATACAATATATTTAAGAATATATTTTGAATTAAGCTTCATTTAAAAATTAATAATATAAAATAAACTAATAAATAATAATGTACTAATTCAAATTTTGTTTCAACTTATATTCTTTTGAAAAATAATGATAATAGAAAAATTAAATAATTTAACATTAAATTTTTAAATAGTAATCATAACAAAATTAAATATACTAAACGTTATGTTACAAATAATGTCTTAATTGAATGTATTAGATTTTGTGTAGTTTTAAATTTAATTTAGAAATTTATTGAATGCTTTTATTTGAGTCTTAAATTTTATTATAAAAACAATAATTATAAAAACTCTGTAATTGTAAGAATATATTGTAATTGGATGGTTTATTTTGATTTAACGTATAATGTGTTGTGCTCGCGCCCGCACGTGAGTGTGCACTTGGGTGAATTTACTTAAATAATACGTTACAGTGCCTCACAACACTATATAACCATTCAAATGTGTAACTTAAGATTATGCTCAATCGTTCATACACGTGTATGTTATATTATGTAAAATAACTACTATACAAATAATAATAATAATAATGACATGATTTTTTATATGTCTATGTGTGTTTGCAGATTCCATTTGCAGGTATAGAATCTCAGTACATCATATTAACCAAGTTAAGTAAATTCAATTCATTAATTAGATTAAATATGATAGTTCTTATTATTTTTTATTAATTTAAGTTATTTACATGTCAACATCTAGATATAATATGCATATACGTATAGATATATATGCGCACGGTTGTATGTATGGGTTTTTTCTTTATAACTTCCACATGCTGTTTAACTTCTATACATTAGGATAATGACGCGCAAAGAGAAGGAGATTGCAGTTGTTTCACACAGCAGCTTCTTACGCAATATGCTGTCAGTTTGGAGAAAAGCGTAGTAAGTCACACACACACACACACACAATGCATATGTGTATATGTGTATGTGTATTGAACATACACCAATGATCTTCCAGGTTTTCTAATTCTCAGCTGCGCACAGTTCTGATTTCCATTTCTGAAGATCAATCCCCATTAGTTATACTTTCTTAAATATTCATATATCTTTTGTGATATGATGTCATACGTTTCTGAATGCTGCTATATTCACTTAAAATTCAAATAACAAGCCATTCTTCTTCAAACCCTCCCTCATCAGAAAGCTCACACGATTCCCAGCTCCATTCACTTACATGATCATCTTCAGCTTCACTCAATTTATCTATAGCCTTTGTACATTCCAGTGAACACACGTCACCTCCATAATCAGATTCACTAATCTCCTGGTTAAATCCACTAACCTCATCATCTACATTGTAAGAATAACAATCCAATGAACATTCACTAACCTCATCATCTATGGGAGCTTCGTCACTAAACATAGGCTTACGATCATAAAGCTTGTGATTCACCCAATCATGCAGCTTGTAGTTTTTCACTATGTCACGGTAAAAGGCCTTGTTACGGCCTTTGCGTTTTGCTCTTGCTTTGGAGCTTGGAGCATCGTGACACCCTCTGCAACCCTTTGTTCTGCATCTGGATGTGTAGCGCGAGCAATTTGTGGGTTTAGATGGATACTTTGCAAACAACCGGCCATCGTCGTTGTATGTGTCAAGCCTTCGTTCCGGCATCCGACTAACATGGTACCATCCATGCTGCCTACCCTCTCTTCTCATCGCGCCGGGGAGTTACTTTCTTCTCTTCGTGTACTGTTTTAATATGTGAGTCACAGTCGTTTGCGTTTCGTGCAAGTAAAGCAATCGACACATAAGTTAGAATTATATAAAATTTGCCGACTAAAGTTGACGAGCTAATAATGGACTGACTTAAATTTAACCAGCCTGGGCATATACACGTTGACTAAAAAATTAGGAGAAATGGCTTTCCACAGCTGATCTGTCTCTGTCTCAACCTGTACATGCACTTACCAATAATATTGAGATGTATGAGAAATGACTGAAACAATAAATAAAAATACCTGTGAAAAATCAACTCCTGGAAACTGTAGATTGTACTCACTTGTTGAACGCCTGCAGTCGGACTTGCGATCACTCTGTAACATATCTATTATACATACATACACATAGATGTATATATTTAACACACAAACACTCTTACAATGGTTCCCTGCAAATTTCTAAGGCGAGAAATGGGAGTCCTCAACCATTCCATTTCATTGTGTTGTTCTCCAAAGGCACCAACAGCAGTTTGCAAAGTACTATAAGTCCACGTTAATTAATTATAATGTATTATATATAGAGAGAGAACCGTACCAGTTCAATGGCACGGTAAACCCCAGTTCCAGCAACGTGCTTTCGTCTGCAGAGATGGAAATCTTACATTAAGCACACTTAATCTACAATAAGTATCTTTTTTGTAAATAAACATGTGTTTCCATGTGTTTGTGGTGTGTGTGTGTGTGTGTTATGGTGTAGATGTGTCTCGGTATTTCAAGTAGCAAGTGAGTACTATCACCTGTTCCAGAGTTTTACAAAGAGTGGGTTGTATATGATTCGCACGCACGCACGCACGCACCTGTTGCAAGCCGATGGGCGTGATTTTGGCATCAAAGTGTTGATTATCGCGGGGTTTCTTGCGAACCCCAAGAACAGATGGGGCGGATAACACGGATAAGTAAACTGGGTGTACCATGACGCCATTCACCACGCAAGAAGAACCTAATCAAGCTGATATCCCCTTCTATATTGTGATAAGCTTGGGCATGTCGCACCTATAAATCTTGGTTAGAATGCATAATACCGCTCCCTTCCTAATTATTCGTTAATTTGGGGTGCCGCCTAAATATTTAGCGGTTCCCTAATTCTGCCCAATGTGTATGTGTGTAAATCAGTTTTTTTAAAATTAGTGATTAATTGGGGGGTATTATGCAGGTGACCCCAAATCTTACCAGGTGCACGATTTTATATCGCTCTTCCATCCAAGAAAGAAAAACCTTAAAAAGCCCTAAACTAGTTATGCCCATTAAGGGCGTATGCAGAGAACATTACAGTGCGGCATGTTGTTTAAGATCTAATTTCTTGGGTATCGATGCTTCCTTGAATCCACCTAGCTGTACAAACATACAGAAGAATCTGATTTCTCAACAATTGTGAATAGATGTCATTTCCTGCAAATATCCGGGTATGGAGAGAGAGAGAAAGATCAATTTGGAATGTTGCATGCGGTTCTTCTGGAACAGGTATGAGATAATGAATCTCAGTGCTGAACCGACTTAATTGCTTGGAATACTTGTAAGAATGTGTGTTTATATGTATTGTACACAAATGTGTGTATGTATATATTTAACATTTACCAAGTTGAAATGACAATCCCTAATTGAATTTAAATATAATTATAAGGTAATTATGTATAATTAGTAGTTAATCTTGATGTGTGTATGGCTATAATGTAATATATTATTATTATTAGTGTAGTAGGATTTTAATAGACTTTGGATTGATTTCAATTTAAATCACTTGTTCTTGTATATAAACTAAGATTTTAGGTTATTATAATGTATACATTTTGATGTTCTGAACTCTCACATTGGTGGAGATAAAGGGCAACTTTAATTATCATTAAAAGCGTTTGGATTTGTGTTTTTTTTTAAATCTTTTTTATTTTTTAAATTTAGCTTTTCCATTGTTTAAATATATTCCATTTTTATATATTTATTCTCTCTTCTTTAAAATCTTTTTTATCTTTTTAAATTTAGCTTTTCCATTGTTTAAATATATTCCATTTTTATATATTTATTCTCTCTTCTTTTCATCAATGGGCTCTGCAACATGCAAATCTTTTGTATGTGGAACAACTATTCATGTAATTGTTAAATGTTATGTAGGTGCAATTAAACAATTTGACTTAGTTAATGGTGGCATTTATGACACACAGTGTTACTCTTTATACTCATGTTGTGAATCCTCAAGTCTGATTGGATTTCTTTTATGAAAATTCTATATATAATGTGTACTATTGGTTTGATCCTTGATGATGCTTTGTGGTTGGTACAATGATATGAGACATCACTACTCTCACTTGCAACTTCACATGTTGTAGTTCCATTTCATATTGGGGATGGTTTTCCTCCTATGGAGGTTGATGCTACCCATGTATCAGAATAAGGTTGGAGCCATAAACGTGCAATTTATTGTTGGGTATGTGATGAGGTTGGACACACAAATTAGCATTGTTGACATTTTCATGATTGGCATCTTTCATTTTTAGGGTGGAGACTTTGGAGTCAACTGTTATGATCCGATAGAGGATGCAGGATACAATATACGGGTTACAGGATATGCATATAAAATATACTTACAGGATATGCCTGTAGGATATTCTTACAGGATATGCATATAGGATATACCTATAAGATATTTCTATAGGATATGCCTATAGGATATATTATAGGATATGCCTAGAGGATAAGGGTCACTATTTTTAACTCATGACCAAATTAAATTCATGACCATATTAGCTTGGAGTTGTGAGTATAAAAGCTAAACCTAATTGTTGTACAATTAGGTACTATTAACACCAGTCTTTCTATAATTAATCTTATCTTGTCTTGCTCTTTGCTTCTTGCTCTTGTCTTGTTCCTGGTTCCTAGTTCCTGTCTGCTCCTTGTCCTGCTTTTGACTTAAACTTCTTTCTCAGAATCCTGCTCACTTCTTTGTTCCTGGATCGTGGCTTGACAGTTTGATAGTAACTGATTTCATAGCTTTTCGATTTCCAACTACTTTTTTTCTTTATTCTTCTCCTTCGTTTTCCTCCTTTTTTCTTTCATAGATCATGGCGATTTTGAGCAATTTCAACACAGCACCAAATATTGCTTCATGAGCTAGTCACTTTGCAAGTGGTCACAGATCTGCAAGGTTCCACCAACGCGGCGCATGCAGCTACTGATGCATCCTCCAAGGCTGCTACGCAAGCTTTCTCTCAAGCATCCGTGTTTCCTCTCCATCGAACACTTCTTCGGAGCCAAAGATCAGCATGCCAGAAAAGTTCAATGGCAATCGTGCCGATTTCTAAGGGTTCCTAATCAGATCAGGCTTTTGATCCGCATGCAACCACGCCGCTACTCGACTGATGCACAAAAGGTTGGCCTTTTGGCATCCCTACTAGTTGGATCTCCACGGGCTTGGTTGCCCCTTTGCTGGAACGTGACGACCCATTAATGGAAGACTTTGAAAGTTTCTGGCTGCCTTTGAAGCTTGCTTTGGAAATCCCGATAAGTACCATTCCATGCACGAAGTTACGAAAGCTCACACAAGGATCTCGAGCAGCTTCCATTTATGCATTCGAATTTTAGCAACTTTGCACGAACATTCCATGGGACGAGACTGCATTGATTGAACACTTCTTTTTGGGTTGAGGGATGACGTGAAAGACCTTCTCCTTACGTTACTGGATGCCCAAACATTAGCAAAGCATACAATAGGCCGTTCGCTGCGACAACCGTTTGTTCGAGTGTCGTCAAGAAAAATCCCGTCAACAGTTCCTGCAAACCAATCATGTAGCTGTGATATATACTCATGTGACACCTTCTGAAGTAGTTCCTATGGAGGTTGAGAAATACAAGCGTGGCTCACTTTTCGCTGCTGAGAAGCAACGTCATCACAGTGAGAATCTATATTTGTATTGTGGTGAAGTGGCGGAATGTTTTATTAAAGCCAGGAAGTTCAAGACGCGTGAAGTTGAAGCTGAAGTTCAGTCAGAAAACTTTAATGTTCACTTCGTTTAGGAGCCACGAAGTTGGACGTAGGTGCAGGCTCCATTGGTGCTGCTCATACAATTTTCACTCAAGTTTCTTATACACATTCATCTCAATAATTGAGAGCTCAAGGAGTTTGCCCTGTTAAACACTGGTGTAAATGCATGCTTCATGGATGACACTTTTGCAACTCAACATGGCATTCCAGTGATGAAGTTGAAGCGTGCAGTTCCTGTAGAGGTGGCCGATGGTCGTCTATTGCTTCTAACGCAGTTACCCATGTTACCAAACCTCTCTTTTACAGTCATGGCGCATTCACTGTTCGATTTTCTTTAACTTGATCAAGACTCGGTCGACTCTCATCATTTTGGGCATGCCATGGTTCGTTGTTGCAAATCCTCAGATCGATTGGAGGTTTAGGACACTCAAGTTTTTTTCTTTGGCAGCCAGGATCAATCCTGTACCTTTCTGCGTATAGGATACGTCCTTAGTGTCTGAGGCAGTACAAGCTATAGGATTGACTGTGTCTATTCCTGTATCAGTGTTGAAGACTTCTTCTCAACAAGATTCACCTCATGTCAGTTCCTCAGCACATCCACAGGCTCTTTTCCACTCCTATAAGTTTGCGAATTCCTATACAGGGTTCTTCCAATCCTGTATCAGTGTCAAAAGTTCCTCCTCAATAAGATGCACCTCCTGTTGGTTTGTTAGCACACTCGTAGGCTCTCCTCACTCCTGTGCATCCACGGACTTCTGTACAGGATTCTATACACTTGTCAACATCCACACAGGTTTTTCCAATCCTGCCTCTTTTTGTTACCCTACTTCTGTTCCACCACCCAAGATCCTTCTTCTTTTCAATCACAGCTCCCTCCTTCTCCTCTCCGAGTTCTTACTAGTACCATGCATGAACTTACCACTGATCCTGCTCCTTTCATCATTTTTGCCTTCCAAGTAACTCCTACGTTCTCTTATACCTTTCCTGTATCTGACTCCCCTGTTTTTCAATTTCTTTCTCCTGTTCCTTCTTCTTCTCCTCCTTCTTCCCTGCCATCCAAGTATCACTCCTTTCAAAACGTTTTGATAAGCACAAGGCTGCAGTTCTTCCTATTCATAGGCTACGACTGTCCTATTGATCTTGTGGAAGGAAAGACCATTCGGACCGATTTATGCACTGTCACCTATAGAATTGAAGGTTCTTCGTCAGTACATCGAGGAAAACTTGGCATCCGACTTCATTCGTCACTCAAAGTCCCCTACAAGAGCACCTATCTTCTTTGTCAAGAAGAAATATGGAAGTTTACGTTTGATTGTGGACTACAGAGGTTTGAATCAAGTCACCATTCGGAACCGGTGCCCATTGCCATTGATCCCGGAACTTCTCAATCGGCTGCAAGGAGCAAAGGTGTTTACAAAGATCGACTTTTGAGGGGCTTACAATTTTGTACGGATTCGTCTAGGTGATGAGTGGAAGATGCCTTTCATACAAGGTATGGACACTTCGAGTACAGGTGATGCCTTTCGGACTTACCAATGCCCCAACCGTGTTTAACACATGGTGAACGACATCTTTCGTGACTTCTTGGACCAGTTTGTGGTAATCTACCTCGATGACATTTTGATTTTCTCCAAGGACCAGGCGGCTCATGACAAGCATGTACGACTAGTCCTACAAGGCTTCGCAGCATGGCTTATGCGAAGTTGGAGAAGTGTTTCTTTGACAGGGATACTGTGGAGTTCTTGGGCTACATCGTCTCTCCTACTGGCGTTTCCATGGACATGCACAAGGTGAAGACTATCACGGAGTGGGAGAGGCCCAAGTCTGTACGAGACGTACAATGTTTCCTTGGCTTTGCAAACTTCTATAGGCGTTTCATATAGGACTTCTCCAAGCGTGTACTTCCACTCACGGAACTCACCAAGCGCACAGGAGTGTTCTCTTGGTCCGACAAGGAACATGCATTCACAACACTCAAGGACGCCTTCACGACATCCAATTTTAGCACATCCTGATCCTTCTCGTCCCTTCTTCGTTGAAGCAGATGCCTCGGATTTTGCAGTAGATCTATTCTATCACAAGTTGGAGAAGACAAGTTGCTTCATCTTATAGCTTTTCACTCTCTAAGTTCCTTTCGACGGAGATCAATTACGAGATTCATACAAGAACTCAAGGCCATTGTGGATTCGTTCGAGGAGTGGCAGCATTTCCTGGAAGGTGCTCGCATCATGTACAAGTTCTTACGGATCACAAAGAACCTGGAGTATTTTCAAACGGCTCGAGTTCTCAGTCGGCGACAGGCTAGGTGGGCGGAGTTCCTATCACGTTTTGATTTCCATCATCTACAGGCCTGGTTTTCAAATGCAAGGCGGATGCATTGTCTAGGCGCTTTACCTTGCACCGACCCGGGCGATCCTACATATGACTGTCAAAAGCAAGTGTTGTTGGGTCCTGATCGACTTCGGCTTGCAGCACTACAAGTTCATCAGGCTCCAGCAGATTCCACACTCCTACAGGACATCCGTTTGCAGTTGGCTACAGACGACTTGGCAAGGAATGTGTTTCACATTAGTCCTGACATCGCAAGTTCCTCTTCCTCCAGTTCCCGTACAGACTACAAGTTGTTTGCCATACAGGATGGACTCCTGTACCGGAAGGTCTCCTTACGTTCCTGTTGGTGTTTGCAAGGACTCGTGTGGTACAGGATTGTCATGATACCCGGCTACAGGACATTTTGGTGTGGCCAAGACAGTTGAGTTGGTGACTCGCAACTATTGGTGGCCTGGGTTGTGAGGTTTTGTGGACAAGTTTGTACAGTTTGACACCTGCAATAGGTCGAAGATGCCTCGTCACGCTCTGGTCTTCTTCGTCCTCTTCCTGTTCCTTCTGTCCTTGGAGATCCATTTCTATGGATTTCCTCACAGATCTTCCTCCTTCTCGTGGATTTGATGCAGTTCTTGTGGTGGTTGACCGTTTCACCAAACAGGCTCATTTCCTACCATGTCACAAGACTGCTACAGGCC
This sequence comes from Selaginella tamariscina, assembly GCA_003024785.1. NCBI lineage: Eukaryota > Viridiplantae > Streptophyta > Lycopodiopsida > Selaginellales > Selaginellaceae > Selaginella > Selaginella tamariscina. The sequence continues at coordinate 114,796 of PUQB01000149.1, forward strand.
AGACAACCACTGAGTTGGTGATCCGCAAAGTATTCCGACACCATGGTCTTCCTGAGAGCATTGTTTCTGATCGAGGCCCACAATTCATGTCCAAGTTTTGGCGAGAACTTCTCCGAGTCTACAGGTTAAAGCGGACCTTTCTTCAGGATACCATCCACAAACTGATGGGCAGTCAAAACGCACGATTCAGACCTTGGAGCAATATCTTCGCTGCTTCATCAGTTACCAACAGGACAACTGGTTGGACCTTCTTCCAATGGCGGAGTTTGCCTACAACAACTCCGTTCACGCATCTACAGGCCAGACACCTTTCTTTGCTCTTACAGGCTACCATCCATTTTGACTTTGCTCCTCCTGCTTCTCCTTCTTCCTCCTACAGTACAGGATCGTCTCCAGCATCTTCGTCAGGTACATGAGGATCTCCGGGTTCATCTTCAGCAGGCACAGGAACGTACAAGCGTCATGCTGATGCTCATCGTCAACCGGCACCTGCATACAAGATTGGTGATCTCGTGTGGCTTCTCGTTGGCATATTCGCACCAACAGGCCTTCTTCTAAGTTGGATTTTAACGATTGGGCCCTTACAGGATTGCGGCTGAGGTCAATCTGTAGCTTTCCGACTCGAGTTACCATCTACGGTGAAACTTCATCCTGTGTTTCACATTTCTTTGTTGGAGCCGTATCATCCTTCTTCTCTTCCTGGTCTGCTTCTTCTCCTCCCCCTCCTGTGGTCATTGACGGTGAACCTGAGTACGAAGTTGCAGCCATCCTTGATTCTCGTCTTCATCGCCGCCAACTTCAATACTTGGTGGATTGGAAAGGTTATTTGCCTACCGATCGCACTTGGGAACCTGCATCCAACTTACTCCATGCTTCTTCCAAAGTTGCTGCTTTCCATCGGCATTATCCTGCTAAACCAGGTCCCAAGACTCGTGGAACTCGTCCTTAGGGAGAGGTGCTATCACGATCCGATGCAGATGCAGGATACAGGATACGATTATAGGATATACCTGATATGCCTGTAGGATATTCCTACAGATATGCCTACAGGATATTCCTACAGGATATTACCTACAGTATATGCCTATAGGATATACCTACAGGATATGCTTGCAGGATATTCCTACAAGATATACCTACAGAATGCCTATAGGATATACTACAGGATATGCCTAGAGGATAAGGGTCACTATTTTTAGCTCATGACCAGATTAGTTTAGAGTTGTGAGTATAAAAGCTCCGACCTAATTGTTATATAATCAGTTACTATCAACACCAGTCTTTCTACGATCAATCTTGTCTTGTGTTGTTCCTTGCCTCCTGCTCTTGTCTTGTTCCTGGTTCTTAGTTCCTGTCCTGCTTCTTGTCCTGCTCCTTGTCTTGCTTTTGAGTCAAGCTTCTTGTTCTCAGAATCCTGCTCACTTCCTTGTTCCTGGATCATGGCTTGACATCAAAACATCTAGTTGGCACTATTGTAGTAGAAAGTCTTGATATAGCAGATTTTTTAAGAAATGAAGAATTGCACAAGTATAGGAGAGTCCTTGTATGAATAAGTTGGTGTTCACTATGATCACTAAGGTGTTCACTCAGCACTAATTAAATATATTTTTATTTTTTAAACTCAATTTGATAACACGACATGTTATGTTTTTCTTTTAATGTTGATTGATTGCCATATGTTTCTCAATCTATTGCTACATGTTGTTGTCTTCATCTTCATCTTCATCCTTTATGACAACATACACACTTATGCTTGTTCATGAGATGAAACTAGCATAATTATTCATGTGGATGGTCGTGAACTTGAACTTCAATTTTTGTGGGTGGTGCTGAATCAAGTTTTTTATCTTATTCTTAGTGTGGATTAATTGATTCGTAATCATGCCAAGTGTGACTTTAAAATGTCTCCCCCTTGATTAACTCTCCCCATCTTTCTTACATTCCTTTTACTTTTATTTTACTTCATCTGTTTGCTTTTACCTTTGCTTTAATTACTTTTGTTTCACCCTTATTTCTTGCCATTTTTTCTTCGTCTTTTCTTCATACTTTTCCATTTCCTCTCTAAATCCCTTAGATGATCATCATGATGTAGCTGTTCATTAACTCAAGAAAGAGTATGTCATAGTTTTTACTATAATGACTCCTCTTTACTTTGGATATTAATTGTTATTACTTACCAAACTATGTTGATAAGCCCTAGGTGTAGAAGAAACATGCCCGCTTAGTGCACTTGGCTATTTAATGATGGTTCAGTCGGGTGTTATTATGTATTTGTAAAAAACTCTGGGCAAAGTGAGTACTTCCATCTTAAATTTTCTGTGTCCTAATTAGGTTTTTAGGTGGTTCAAGTGAGTTTGGCATATTAGATATGGTTAGAAACACCCATAGGGTTGACAGACCCTAAATCTCTCAAGTTAATATTAATTAACTCACCAAGTATATTTCCTTTGGGAATGAGATTCCGTGCCAACCCACATTAAGTAGTACATGTAGGAGAGCTCATGAATTCATAACTGAGTTCGTTGCTCTTTTGCCAGTGTAAGCTTTAACTTGTGTCGTTAAGGTACAACCCTTTATTGTGCTGCCCTAACTTTTAAATAACAGGGGTATGTCCCACCTTTGGGGTAGCTCACTCTTAACATTGGCGAATCCATAACTAGAAAGTCTTGTCAAAATGTATATTCCAAGGGATGGAGGTTAAGGCATGTCTCTAGCCTCCTCCTCCACGTCAAGTTAGTGTGGCACTCACAGTTAAGTAAGGCACATCTGTGTCCTTGTCCAATTGTGGGCTTGGGATCTTATTTAATATGTTTTAGTGCTGTGGTTTGGCCAAGAGTCTCCTTCCTTAATAGAAGGAACCATATCAAGTGTTGTAGTAGGTAAGGCTGCAAGTTTATAAGGTTCGACACAACATTCAACTCAATCCTCCAAAAATTGTACATGTGTAACGCTTAAAGCATTTCATGCAATCAGGTCAAGAACAAGTTATGCCACCTATAGATCCACATGTGCCTCTTCTTGACGTTTCTTTAGATCCCAACTCATCTACCAAAGAACCTAATAACTTTTTGAGAGGAGGGATAATGTAAGGTCCATGTGTATGCCTGCAATGCCATGTACTGTAAGGTCCAGGTGTATAGCTACAATATTATATATTATTATTAGCGTAGTGGGATTTTAATATCTATTAAATTGGTTTTAATTTGAACGGGTCACTTTTATATATAAATTAAAATTTTGGACTAATACAATATGCATATTTTTATACTCCAAACTCTCAAATATTAATTATGTGTATCATATATATGTACTTAAGTATCTATAAATAATATGCATAAATACATACTGACATATATTTATTATCCAAGTGAAGGATATTCCCCTTCAAGGTGACATATGTATTCGTTGAATACCCTTTTTTTTTTTTTTTGGGCGGGGGTCCCTAATATATTTATATTGTTATTAGTTCGCTATATAATTTTGTGAGATTATTTTTATCATTGTTTTATTATTATGTTTTCTCATTTGGTATGAATACATAGCTGATGAACAAATTTGATTGAGAATAAATAGAATTTATTTCTTTTATAATGCTAAATTTATACAATAAAAAAATTTAGAGATTCAACATAGTCCAGTGGATGCTTACTTACTTCATATGCCCATAAGGGGCATCTGTAAGAAACCATGTCAGTTAATTAACAAGGTTGCTCAACTTCATATGATATATGAAAACGTGTGCGACTTCACACTGAGATCGAACCCAAAATCTCTAGTTTCATAGACCAGCGCCTTATCCATTGGGCCATGAAATCATTTGATTATGAATATTATCCTTTGTCATCGTCCATATACATCAGACGTGGTGGTATTTTTTTTTGGCAAAACTTGTTTGATATTGATATTGTTAGTTAATTAACAAATGAGTAAAACATGTTTTAAATCAATTAAATAATTAAATAAATATCTCATGAAATAAATAAATCTAAATGAATATTAATTTATTTTTAAAAGGTTATTTAAATACTAAATGAATAAAGCATTTAAATAGGAAATCGTTCTTTTAAATTATTAAATTAATGAATTTCCCATATATTCAATGAATTTAATGAAATATAAATAGCATTTATAATTTAAATAATGTTTTAAAATAACAAAGCCTAGTGAATTTTTTTCACAGTTGTGGAAATAAATAAATTTAAGAATTTTTCAAATTTATTATTAAGAAATATATTTATATATATTGTTTGGAAAGTCATATATGTAAATATTATTACAAACTTCACTATTGATGGATTGATTTATGGACCAGGTTATTGAGATGATCATTTCTACAATATGCAATGTATATTGAATTGACTTTGTAAAGCTGAATATCAATTGAAAATTAAAAAATGTATGCTTAATTCTACAAACATGACATATCTGTGATATTGAATCTCTCAAAAATAGTTTACAAATCAATGTATGTGCGGGAGTTTCCTCGTTGTAAGGTAGAATATCCAAAAGAGTTTATTAATAATTTAGTGAAGCGTATTGTATCGTTTTAAATTAATTAGTCCACACTATTTTTCGTTAGATATAAAGTATCAATATGCAGTTAATTAGTTCAAAGAGTTGTTAGGAACCCCACCAATGCTTCAGTATTCAAACTTAGCACAACCGTTTTGATATTGGTTTTAAATTGTATCAAGAATATACAAGAATATCTTGTATACCAAAATAATATACAAGAATATATTTAAATTTATATATATTAAAGTTGTACTTGTGTGGCAGAGTGCAACAAACTTAACTGTAGCAAGATAGTAGAATATTCATTATAAATGTACTGTTTATTACGTATATTTACAAATTTATACGTGTTAAAATATTTATTGTTTCAAAATATTATAATTATAAAGTACATCTTAATAGCTATTAAGATCAAAGCCAGTTCTTATTTCGACTTAAACAAACGCTACCATTGAACTGTGAGTAACTTATATGCGGATTATTCAATCGCCCCAAACCTATAAATATCGCGAGCATGCCTACAAATGCACGTAGTCAATAAAGAAGAACTTCAAAAACGTGTTTGATTTGTAAAAACCTTGTTTTACAAATGGGAGTTCACGTTCCGTTTACAGAGTGCCAAGTTAAATAAATATTTCAAATTAAACCAGAATTTTTTATAATCTTTTATGTTTCTTTATGCAGGCGGGAGGCAATTGCTGGTGCAATGGCTCGCCAAGCCACCTCTTCTGATCGTCCAGGGAAAAGGCGAAACTCATTATAGAATCAATTCACTATCTGCGGTGCAGCTTACGAGCAATGCCACATTGTGAAATTTATTAATGTTTCAAATTTATTTCTTTTACATATATTTAAGGTTTTTTTAATGCAAACCGGTACCTTCGTCAGTATCAAAAGTCTCCACGTTTAAACACGTTCGCGTCCGTTTAATTCGTTTCATTCGGCCATAGCATGCTTCCATTGCTAAAAAGATGTTTTGATATATTTTTCAAATTAGTCATCATCTATGCCACCTTGTTAGCAAAAGCTCTACAAACTCAAATCCTTCTACCTAAACCCTTATGGCCTTGAACCAGACCTTGTCGCCATTAAGCATGAACCAGGGTCACCGGCTCCGGCATTCTAGGCTTGGGAGCATGTTTCTGGAACGCTATGCCGTGCCCCACCGTACCGCACGGGACGGGTTATAGCCCTGGTTTAAGGTTTAGGGTTTTTATAGAATATTCTATTTTATTGACCATACTCCCGCTTCCGAAAATGCCGTCTAGGTAACTGCCGCTTTGCATGGACCGTTCCCACATGGGAACGTTGAATAAACAATGTTGGTTATCATATCATAATTATTATTTTTAATTTGATCCTTAACCTAATTAATGGTAAATTCATCCTTAATCTCTTAACTTTACCTTAATTATCTAATGAGTCTTAATTTAATTGTTATCTAGTTTATTATTCGATTATTCTTAATTTAGTAAATTTATTTTTATAACCTAGTTATTATCCTCCACATGGTGAGATTATTTTAAAACTTTTATGCATGGGCTTAATGCCCCTTAACCTTAACGTGACTCTTAACCTTGAGCTTAATTAATTAATGACTTTTAATTTATCTCTAAAATGGATTATTAACTTAATTATTATCCTTAACCTAGTGAATTTACTCTTAACCCAATTTTTAATTAATGAATTTATCCCTAATGTCATGAATTCTAATTGTTTATGTCATTTAATTATTAATAATAATTTATTATCTCCAACATGTGGTTTTAGAATTTATGATGGTTGTAAGTGGGATTAATTATTTAATAATAATTTATTTTTTGGTCAAGGGTCAACATGTGATAACATGTGACTGCCAAGTGGTCATTTAGCATTACACCTTATGTGAGCAACATTAAGTCTTCCAAAATAATCACGAGAGTCTAACTCAAATGTTTAACCATGCACAACATTTAAATTCTATCTTAAGTCCTATATAATAATTATCCTCCAAACTCCAAAAAATAACCCAAATAGATTTTAAAATCCTACTTAGACATGCTTATGCCCTAACCTTACTAAGGAGATGTGTTTCAAACATACCTTTTGTGATAAAACTCATGCATCGTCACTTACTCTTAAGGAATCACCCTCATATGAGAGTACAACCCCTTCAGGACAACAAAGAGAACCTTAACTCACGACTAAGGGCTTATGAAGCCAATTAGTCCCAAGGTTAGTACTTATAGTGAACTCGAGTGTGCATTATATATACATACACTTGCTCATGTGACATAGTTTTTACATAGGATCTTATGTTTGCTTGCTATCCTTTGGGTTTTAAGTTTATGAGGACTTAGGATGGGACCTTAAGTCTCTTGCTCATCTCCATTGTTGTAAAGAGATATAAGGAGTTCTTATACTTGAAAAAAGTAAAAGCCTTATTCAGTATACACTCAAAGGATGAACATGACTGGGCTTTGGTCATTGAAAATAAAAAGACAACATCAATTCATCACCATTGGAAGAAACTAAAGACAAAATCTTAGAAAAACGACATATTAGGCACATTCTTTTCATAAAAACAAAAAGATTTCTTCTTACTTTAACAAGGATTAATGTCCAACTAAAAGAGTGCTAGTTTGGTTTCTTAAAGAAATCATAAATTTAAGACATGTTAATTTACATGGTCAACTTTGAATTTTTTGCTCTTAATTACTTAGGATTGACAGAGCAAACACCTCCAAATTTAGGGATTTGCATAAGGTATAAGGGTGGGCTAAAGTTGAATTATGTAGGGGAAATTTAAAAGCAACACAAAGAATTCCTTGAAGTACCATACTCTAAAGAAAAGTGTGATGTCAAAAATATTACACCACATTAAGTTTTACAAGGTGTTAAAGGTAATTTTGGGAGTGTACCCTACTGAATATTCTTATTATTAGCATTCTCTAGAACCATAAAGAAGTTAATGACAATAAATTTTAGATTTTAAGAACAATGTAAAATGATTATTCCACTCTTAATTAAAAGTTGTTGGGTTGCCATTATCGTGTGTTGGCCATTAATAATGTAGTACATGATTGATTTTTTCTTTACGTGGAGTTTTACAAGATAAATGAAGAAAATTAAAACCGAGTAGTGGTGTTTTTAACATTGGCACGTTGAAGGTTTATATTTGAGAGATTGAGTGGATGACAAGGATAACGAGAAAAATATAATGTTGATGATAAAAGGACAATGCGGACATAAATTTGAAATGCAAGAAGATGCTGATAATTAAGAGCTTATGAAATGCTAAACAATACCCTATAATAAAAAAAATAAAATCAAAATGTGTATAAACAAAACGTTTGTCTTTATATTTGTGTAATGTATAAATGGGAGAGAGGTTGCAGCATGTATGTGTGTGTGATGTTCCACACACGTATTAATATATGATTTGATATAAAATAAGTAGAGCCAGAACATGAGTCTAAATAAGTAATTTTTTTTATTCATTTGATTTTTAAGAATGTAATAAGAATTTAAATGAGTTTGTGTTAATAAAAAATTTAATATAATATATATACTGGAACAATATCAAACAATAATTATTTTATTATTTAATTAACTAAAAAGAATGTAAATATTAGCAAACATACTCAATAACAATTGGATGGTTTAATATTTCGGTTATTTATTTAAGTATGAATTTAACGATGCAACTAACAAATTATATATAAATAATGAATAATATTTGAAAAATAGAATGATACTAGAAAATATTAATAAATAGTTTATTATTAAGAATATTCAAGTGTTAATTGTTTTAGATATTTACTAATCGTGATAGTTAAGTAAGTTATAGTTTACTTTTTAACTTTGAATATTATTATGGCATATTTATGTGTTATATTGCATTATATCATAATAAAAATGCTATACATATAATACATTTAAAGTAAGAAATGGTGCATGAAAAAAATGCAAACAAAAATATCAATAATTATATATATATATATTATTTATTTGATAAGTGTTAACAATTTGTGGGTATATATAAATGTGTATTTATATATATATATATATATATATATATATATATATTTAACAAATATTTAAATTTCAAATTGTTCACTGTGTTATTGTGCATACCACCCTCATTTCACTCGGATTTGAATTTCATATTGTAATAAAATAAGTATTATAATTTATTTATTAATAATTATATAGAATAGTATATACACATAAGATCTCTTATAACATCATTAAAAATATATAATATGCTATATTTATTTATTAAACTCATGAATTTTTAATATGATAATTCTTAAAATTGTTTTAACTCATTTTAAATCATTATTTAAAACTTTTTTATTTAAATATTAACTTAAATAATTAATTCTTGATTATTTCTCATTTGACTCTTTTTAACTCATTTTGCAAATGATTTAATTCTTTTATATTTATAAGACTTTTAATCATTCATTTTGTTTAACTAATTTCAAATCATTTTATTTATTTTGCCAAAGACTTTAACTATTCATTTAACAACCAAGTTATTTTATTTTAACTTTTTATTTATTTTGCTCAAATCACTAATCTTTTCAAATTAATTGTTCTTTTTTTTATGTTATTAAATTATATGTTTCACTTATTTTTTAATTCTTTGTGTTTTTGATCTCTTGTTATTTTTATTTGTATAAATCATTTTATTTTATGTTTTTAATTATTTTTTAATTTAGACTCATTTATTTGAATTTTGGTTTGATGAAATTGAATTAAAAAATAGACCTAAATTATGACAACGTTGAAATGAAAATTATTGTGTACCTCATTTCGTCTTCTCACAAATATTTAAAATACTATTGATTAAATTTGTTTTTTGTAGCTCGTACTTCTTTAAAACTTAAAAATGGTCTTGGCTGTACTTATTGCATTACTGTTGGTTGACTTTAATATAGCCATATTATGATGCAGTAAAAAAAGGAATTAGCATTTAGGTTTATTTTTTTAATTCAGTTTCATTAAATAAAATAAAATGAGTCCAAATTAAAAAATAATCAAAACATAAAATAAAAAGACTTATATATAAAAATAACAAGAGATCAAAACACAAAAGAGTTAAAAAATAAGTGAAACATATAAAATTAATAAACAAAAAAAAAACAAAGAACAATATTTGAAAAATTATTGATTCAAGTGAAATAAATAAAAATTATAAATAACTTAATGGTTAAATGAATAATTAAAGTCTTTGAGTCAAATTAAAAAATGACTTGAAATTAGTCAAACAAATGAATGATTAAAGTTTATAAATATAAAAAAAATTAAATCACTACAAACTGAGTTGAAAAGAGTCAAATAAAAAATAATTAAGAATTAATTAATTCGAGTCAATATTCAAAAGAAAAACTTGATTTAAAATGAATTAAAACAAATTTAAGAATTATCATATTAAAATTAGTGAGTTTTTAATAAATAAATATAGCATATTATATATATATTAAATGATGTTATAAAAGATCTTATGTGTATATACTATTTTATATAATTACATTAATAAATAAATTATAATATTTATTTTATTACAATATGAAATTCAAATCCGAGTGAAAGGAGAGTGGTATGCACAATAACACTTGAAATTTAAATTTTATTAATTATATATATACATACACATTTCTTATATATCTACAAATTGTTAACATTTATCAATAAATAATATATATACAATTATTGATATTTTCATTTGCATTTTTATCATCACCATTTCTATTCACTTTAAATGTATTTATATAACATATTTATTCGTTATGATTAATGCAAAGTTAAAAAGTAAATTATAACTTACTTAACTATCACAATTAAAGTAAATATCTAAACCTTAGAAAGAACATAACACTTAATATTCTTAATAATAATTGTTTATTAATATTTTTAGTATCATTCTATTCTTCAAATCTATAATTCATATTTATATATAATTTGTTGGTGCATCTTTAAATTCATACTTAAATAAATAATGAACCATCGAATTGTTATTGAGTATGTTTGTTAATTATTTACATTCTTTTAATTAATTAAAATAAGAAATAATTAATTGTTTGAACCCTTGTTCTACTTATATTTATTAAATTATTTTATTAAGATAAATTCATTTAAAATTCTTATAACATTCTTAATAATAAAATGAATAAAAAAATAATTACTTATTTAGACCTATGTCATGGCTCTACTTATTTTATATCCAATCCTATATTAATATGACACACACACACATGCATGTTCAATCTCTCTCCCTTTTATACATATCACAAATAAACATTTTGTTTATACACATTTTAATTTCTTTTTATTATGAGGTATTGTCTAGCATTTCATAAGCTCTTACTTATGCAATTCAAGTAAGACATCTTTTTGCATTTCAAATTTGTGTCCATGTTGCCCTTTTCATCATCAACATTATATTTCCCTTATTATCCTTGTCATCCACTCAATTTCTCAAATGCAAAAGCTTTGACGTCTTAATGTTGAAAACACTAATTTTTCCATTTATCTTGTAGAACTCCGTGTAAATAGTTGAATAATTGTTTCACATTATTCTTAAAATTTAAAGTTTATTAATATTAACTTTATGGATTGCATGAATTAAAAGAGACATAATATCTAATATTATTTAATATTTTCTTTTAATTTCCAACTTCAAAACAGACACTTTAAAGAAAATATTAAATAATTATACTATATTATATATATATGAAAATTATACAATTATTGAACCTTTAAGCCTTCGAGAATACAATGGTATTAATTAGTGTATATATAGCATATGGATAATGTTTTAATAATGTTATATTTTTTATTATTATTGCATATTAATTACACACACACATAATATATATGAACATACTCATCATTTTCAAACTAATGCCCGTAAGTTTGTTCAAAAGAAAATTTTGCTTTTGGTGCTTAAATTATATTAATATTAAAAAGAGTTTTTAACAACTAAAGCTTTAAGCACTTCACAAGCTCAACTTAATATTTTCGTTATATATATTCATAATTTCCTTCTCACAAATTTTATATGAGGTTTTAAACTAATGATTTGTTTAAAGGTACCTTAAAAACTAGGGTCTTTAAAAGATACCTTTAAAACTGCTTATAACATCGGTCTTGAGGGCATATTGAGGTGAACTACTCCACAACAGAAGGAGTGTCTAGCAGCGGTTTGAGGTTTTGATAAGCTTCATGCCTATTTACATGGTTCTCGAACTACTATAATGTGATCATTGTCACAACCTTTTCCTCTCCCTTATGTCAATTAGCAAAGGGCCAATTGGTGTTTATGAGAGAGCCCTTGGTCGTGATAGATAAGAACCAGGATTACCACGGTAAGACCAGGATTCCCACGGCACCCTGTACACATTCGAAGCCTGCAGCATGTCCTCCAACATGCACGACCTGCGGCGGAATCACCATCAGAGGAATGACCTATGAGAGGCCCAAGAACTGGTTGCAAGTGCTTCTCCCAGAACATCTGAATCTGCTCCCACTGTCTTCTAACATCCGTGATCTGAACCTGTGTAAAACTCCCAGAACAAGATTTGGAAGTTTTGAATGCAAAGGGTTCACGATGAACACCCTTGCACACGAGGCCTTCACATTCCTCTCAAAAGCCTCAACAATGTTGCGGTAGCCTGCTCTCCATCGCCGACCTCCACCTCAAACTGCTCCTTGCATGAGTGACCTTCCAGCTTTTCCCCGCAAAACCCCAGTAGAACGTCATGTTTGGTGTCCCACCTTACAGCTTTGATCGCAGTCTCATCCTCAGCTACAGTCGCCGGAACACTCCCAATTCAAGCTGCAAGCTCTCCATCTTCAGCTTGTAGATGTTGGCATGGCTTCAAAGCTCTCATTATTGATACCGGTTTGATATGGAAAGCCTGCCGAGGCTCTCTTTGTCGAGCTGATATCCGGGCCCTTCATATTGAGCCTGAGAAAGTTGTGCATCCGGTTCCACCCCAGATCCGGATGACTTGGAAGATCTGCTTCGTTGTGTCGTGGTATCTGAATCCCTGCTTTGCTCTGTTGAGGTTCTGAGCGATATCGAGCATGAGATTCCAGAGGGCCTCCTCTCCATCAAACTTTCCATTCCTGTGGGCCTCGATAATATCATGACAAAACTTCCCAACGTCCTTCCTAACCGCGGATTCACATAGTCTCTCGAAGTGTCTTGCAGCGAGTCGAGAGAGCCACATTCCTCACGCAAAGTTTTTCTTCGCAAATCCCGGTTCTGGGAGCTAACTACTCGACTTTTTTGCAGCCGCTCCTCTGTTGTCATGAAGTGTTTCTCATACCGGCACAGCAACGCTCCCCTCATTTGAACTGAGATTTTGCAGATCTAGCAACTCTAGCTCGAAAGTCCGGCAAGTTGGGGATGGTTGAACATTGCTGCACTGGTTTCCAGATTCCAGGGAGCGTAGACAATCATCATGCCAGAAAGTGCCTGAAACCTCCACCTCTCGGCCATCCTCCAGCTTCAGGGTCGTTCTGTAGTAGGGGTTTGGGTACCACTTTGAGCCGCGCTTCGAGTCACGCAAAAACTCCGTAAGGTCATAAGTGACAGACCGTATACATGTTTTTTTTGCCACAACCCATGACAATATTTTTTAGAACCTAAGAACACACGAACACACATGTTTATTTTTCTCAATATTTTTCAGAAGTAAAGTGGGTAAATTGTTTTCACTTACTGTGGCTACATGAGCTATTCGATGGTGTTGCATGAGCTGCTTCTGCTCCATTCCAGTCCCTGAAAACAATATTTATAATATTTAGAATATAACTTAAGCATAGGAATAAAAAATAAATGAAACCAAAAATAAAAACTAACCTTTCAGACAAAAGATAAGAGAGTTCCTTGTTTTTTAAGTGGAGCATCGTTTGTTCGTTGCTTCTTGCTTGGGCAGCCAGGCTCCAGGGCACCATCTCGACCTCGTCGATGCTTGCTTGACATGATATGCTGAGTGAGATTGTTCTCCAAGCTGCCCTTTGCAAACATGGGCACCAGCTTCCCACAAACATCACACTCTAAACGGAGGGTTTTCTTGTCCTTAAAACCACAAACACTGGCTGATAAACGGTGAACTTAACTCCAGAGTCTGACTCAACTTCTCCACCACATCAGAGAGCAGCATCTCCACCGCCATTCTCAGATCCTCTCGATCAGCTCGTTCAGCATCTGGACAAGCATGAATGTTGACTGGAACTCCTTCCCACCCTCAGCTGCTTCAGGCCCCGCTTCAGCCACATCGTCAAGATCCAAGCTCCTCCCAACTCTTCTCTTCCTCATATTTTCTCCATGCTTGGGACATGCACAATGTTTGACAACAAAATTGTAGCACGAGTCCTTCACCCCTTTCCCGTAAGGCTCACTACACTCGTAGCAAAAAATCCCGAACACAGGCTCGCCATCCTTGTCGTAGGAGAACAACTCAAAATGATCATCCCTACCTTGTTCTTCGGAGTCGCAACCTTCGAGTGCCGACCGACATGAAAGAACTCCCAGACTCTGAAGAAGTAGCAACACCAGCAACGCTAGCACTCTCAACCTCTTTGGAAGTGCCAGGGCCTAAACCATTTGATTGCACCTGCTCCACATGAATCAAAACCTCATTTTCACGGCAACAATATCTCTCCTGTTTCTCTGTCAATGCCAGATTCGCTAGGCCAAGAAATGACCAGCAATTGCCCACCAGGCCAGGGATCTCATCCTCATTGATTTCCATGCGGATCTGAGAATAGGTTGAATCACTTGAACTTCTCACAAAACACAGGGCCACTACTCCTCTCCTCTCCTCTTCAAGCAAATGGACAATTATGTCTCGATCTGCTACACGTTCTGATTCGGCTGCACTCGACACTCCCTGAGATACCCTAATGGGCTAACCCCAAGCCGTAAAAATAAATTTAAAAAAAAAAACTGTTAACCCCCACCCTAAACCATAAACGGTCAAAAAAGGTCAAATTAAACCCCAGGCCGTGGCATACGGCCTGGTAAAAGTGAACTCCCCAAGCTCTGCAGGCTCGAATCCTTCAGGATCTATTAAGCATGAACCCTTCTGGCCTCGTGCAAGGATATAATACACAATCATCCAGAACACGTTATCCTCCTGGTTGTCAAAAGAAAAAAATGTGTATGCATGAAAAACATTGTTGACAAGACGATGTCATCAACACTCACAGACTTGTTAACATCTAATTTAATTAGTTTATTTTAACTTATTTATTTTAATTTATTTTTCTCTTTAATATATGTTAACAAGTCAAATATTCTAGATTATTTTAGTTGAAGAAAGGCTAATTTTATAATTTAACACTTCATAATATTTAAAACTTCAGTGGTAAAATTATAATTTTAGAACTCCCGGAATAAATTTTTAATTTTGCAAAGTTTAAAGCGTATAAACGTTATTAATTGTAATCACAATCTAGTATAATAATGAACAAACTCAAGAAGACTCCCGTGAGAAACACAAGCCATGAGTTCACTTGTACCACTAAGCTATGACGATCCTAGGATATGTGTTTCAAGTCTTAAACCGCTCCCATACAGTTTCTTGAACGTAGTTTGTTTTTCGTCTTCAACACCATATTCTAATCCCACATCACTCTCTCTCTTCACACACACACGCGCACACGCACACTTTTTATCCTCACCTTGCATGATTTGCCACATGGCTGCTATTGAGATGTATCTCTTAGTAGTAAAATGCATTACAAAGCATGCATCTGGCGCCTCCATTCTTCATCTTGCAGCTCTCTGTCTCCCAACAATGGGTAGTTGATAAACATACATCATAAATTTCAGATAGCTTTAAAATCTGAAATTTATGATGTAGAATTCATAATACTTTGGCTGGAAGGAGACACCCTTTTAAAGCTATCGTGTCTCCTTCCATGCACTCTCCAAGAACCATAAGGGAGAGCACCAAATACTATGGTGTTATATTCCTTGCAGTGAAAAAGGAAAACAAATTATATGATTAGCTATCATGCATTTGCAAGGAGTATATATAAAGCTGCATATTTGCTACAATTTAGTTTGCTATTAGCGCCCATGAGAGACATCAAACTCTGCCATAAAAGGGCATGCATACACTAAGTTCTCTCGCATATTCCAAATGCCAAGCTCGTAATACTCTCCCTTGTACTTCAGAAGAATAGTTGGAGTCAATTGCAATTTTTCATCCATTTGAATTGGTAGTGTTTGATTTAATGGGGCCTTTTTACGATCGATTGTTGGCAATGAGTACATAATTATCGCTTCTGACTACCTAACTTGTTAGGTGAAAGTTGGTGTTCTTACTAACGTGACTATTTCTGTTGTTGGCCATTTTCTCCTTAATCAGTAGTGCTCCATTTGGAGCAGATTCTCTTAAACAATGGTTATGTGTTCATGGTTGAGGCATTTTATGTTTTAACATATCGACTGTGGATATGCCACACTTTCATGAGTGCTTATCATTCTCAGATGGATGGTTTGGTGGAACAGTTTGTTAGCACATAAATTTTTAACATTCAAATGAGATGGTTATTTATCGTCTCTTTAATATATTTATGTCATTGAAGTACAAAGTTTTGTTGGTACTTCACTATATAAGCTTTTATATGATTATGACCCAATGTTATCGACAGAGTTGAGTTTACCTTCGCACTTGTTATGAATTACTGATGTTAAATCCTTGAATTAATATTTGATGAACATTCTTTCATTAATTTGAGTGGAGTTTGTAAAACACTTGGGTCGTGTATAAGTGGGACAATAACGGCGTTACAACTCTCATCATTGTCCACTTGTAGAGTACAAAGTGGATGAACTAGTGTTGCATTGTTTTTAAGCTTATAATACATGGTTTGACCAAGAGTCTCCTTTCTTAATGAAAGAAATCATATCAAGTGCTACAACAAGTAGGCCCGTAAGTTTATGAGGTTTGTCATAACATTTAACCTGATCTTTTAAAGATTGTGCATATGCAACACTTGAAACATTTCGTGCAATGGGATCAGAAACAAGTTATGCCACCTATGGATTCACATGTGCCTCCTCCTAATGTTTCTAGAAATCTCGGCTCATTTACTAGAGAACCCTAATAACTTTCCATCCTTGTACGATTGCAATGCCATATATTGTAAGGTCCAAGTGTATAACTATAATGCTATACTATCATTAACATAGTGAGATTTTGATATTTGTTACATTGATTTCAATTTGAACCAATTGCTCTTTTATATAAGCTAAATTTGAGCTAATATAATATGCATATTTTTGTAGTCCGAACTCTCACAGAATTATTGTGTGTGTTGTATATATGTACTTAAGTATGTATAAATAATATGCATAAATACATATTAACATATATAATTATATCCAAGTGAACGATATTCTTGTGTTTAATCTTCAAGGTGACATATGTATTCTTTGAATACTCTTTGGGGGGCTCCGTAGTTCGCTATATAATTTTGTGAAATTGTTTTTTATCATTGCTTTTATTAAAGACATAACATTATTTATATGTATTGAATCATATTTAATTTAAATGTTTAAAGAATAGAACAAATTATATAATTTTATTTTTTATTCTTTATTAAGCAAAGGTTTTTCTTATTAGGAGATATGAATTTACTTTATATATATATATATTATATAAATCTTGGTGGTCAAACTTCCTATTTTGTAAAATTTAGTGAATATATTGACTACACTGAACAATAAATAAATTTCAATTCCTTTGTAGGGGGAGTTCATCAATAATATAAATAACTTTTTTAAAGATAATAAAAGCTATAAATAAAATTTATGAAGAGTCAACTTTAATATAATTTAATGTTTTTAATGGATTTTTGGTTTAAAAAATGTTTTCTCATTTTGGTATGAATACATAGCTAATGAACAAATTTGATTGGAAAATAAATAAAATTTATTTCTTTTATAATGCTAAATTTATACAATAAAAAAAAACTTTGGCACCCTAAACTCGGGTTTAACATTGTAATTAAGATGTATAAGTAAATTAATAAATAATTACATACAGTTTTTGTTTTAAGGCATTGCTTAAACTACTATATACAGCAGATAACGAAAACGTCTACTTCCTAGTGATTCAATATAGTGGATGCATTTATAAGATGTTAATCAATTAACTAGAGGCAGAAAACCACGTTAGTGTGCGACTTCACTGGGGATCGAACCCAGAATCTCTGGTTTCGTAGACCAGCGCCTTATCCATTGGGCCATGAAGTCATTTGATGAAGAATATTATCCTATAACTTCACCGTTCCAGGAATGTGACGTGGTGGTATTTTTTTTGGCAAAACTTGTTCGATAATGATTTGTTAGTTAATTGACAAATGGATAAAAAATGTTTTAAATCAAATTAATAAATTACTCATGAAATAAATAAATCTAAATGAATATTAATCTATTTTAAAAAAATTATTTAAAAAATGAATTTAATGAAATATAAATAGCATTTATAATTTAAATATAAAATAGCAATGCCTAGTGATTTTTTTTTTTTTTAAAAAAGATCAGTTGTAAATAAATAAAATTTAAGAATTTTCCCTTATCAAATTTGTTATTAAGAAATATTTATATATATTTTGTAAAGTTTGATATACATGAACTTTTTGCATATATGTAAAATATTATTACAAACTTCATTATTGATGGATTGATTTATGGATCGTTTCTAATATGCAATGTATATTGAATCGACTTCGTAGAGTTGAATATTAATTAAAAATTAAAAACTGTACACTTAATTCTACAAACATGACATATCTGTGATATTGAACTTCTCAAAATAGTTTACAAATGGAGTGTGCGGGAGTTTATAAATTAAACATTTCTTTTGTAAGGTAGAATATCTGAAAGAGTTTATTAATTTTTACACTATTTTTCGTTAGATATAAAGTATCAATATGCAGTTAATTAGTTCAAAGAATTGTTAGTAGCCCCACCTATAGCCTTCGTTATTCTGCCCATACATTCTCCCGCACTTGCCCATTCTCCATTGCGCTCCATGAAACCAAATCGAAACCCTAAACCCCATGCTTTCCGTGTGTGTATGTGCGTTTGCTTACGTGCATGTATGCGGTACGCATGTGTATGTGCATTCGCTTACGTGCTGTATGTGTGCTATGGTGTGCTGTGTGTGTGCGCGTTGCTTACGTGCATCTATGTGTGCTACGTGTATGTGTATGTGCGTTTGCTTACATGCATGTAAGTGTGTAACGTGTATGTGCGTTTGCTTATGTGCATGCACTTAAAGAATCATCAATGGGGATCGCTCCGGTTCCGTAGACCAGAGCCGTATCCTTTGGGCCATGGAGTCAATTGCTGAAGAACATTACAAAAGATAAATGTCACGTGTTATTCAAAACTTAAATTTGTTTAATTTAATAATATAACGAAAATCGTGTTAAATGAACCTTGAATAAGAAAGTATACCTGAGATTCTGCACATTCCAAGAGCTGCGAGGACCTGTCAAACATATATGACACGTTCGTAACACTCTGCAGTATACGTGCTAGCATGATCCTGCCTCTCTGGCGGCTTTTCTGCATAAATACTCTGGGTGGTGGGTCTTAAGCAGCTTCTTAATGCTAATCACTGGTGGAAGAACGATACACTCCAGCAGCTTCCGTGCACTCCATTCCTGTTGAGGAGAGCACCAAATACTATGGAAAAAAGAATGAGTACATATATTTCTTGCAAACATACATAGAATTAGAGTGAAAAAGGAAAACAAATTATATGTACATTATGATTAGCTATCATGCATTTGCAAGGAGTATATATAAAGCTGCATATTTGCTACAGTTTAGTTTGCTATTAGCGCCCATGAGACATCCAATCTACAGACTCTGCCATAAAGGGTACACTAAGTTCTCTCGCATATTCCAAATATCCAGCTTTCCCAAGCATGTCAATCATACACGAATAATGCTGTTTTCTTGGTTTAATGTTATAATCTCCAACCATAGAAACAAAATAACATCTTCCTTTGTATACTTTCCCTCGGCGTTCACACGCCAGGAGCATGATATGAAGCATACGTCATCAGGGGAATGAACCATCTTAAGCTCACTAAAGATTACTTCTGCATTGTACATATCCCCATTCTGGGCGTATGCAGCTAACAATGCAGTCGAAGAAACTAAGTCCCGTTCAGGCATTTTGTTCAGGATTTCCCTTGCATTTTGAGATTTCCTGCGTTCCCATAAGCAGCTAGCAATAGAGTCCATGAAACTGTACGCGCAATGGCATACTCCTAAACGTGGCCTCAGCATCCTGCAAGTAGCCGTTCAGTGCATATGCAGAAAGCATGGACGTCCAGCAAATAAGATCAAGTTCCGGCATGTATCAAATATCTCCTTGGCTTGATCGACATGCCCTCTCTGGCCATATGCATTTATCATGCAAGAAGAAGAAACCATGTCTGGGTTTCCAACCTCATCATAGATCGACACGGCCTCTTGCAGATGCTCAGTTCGGACATATGCAGTAAGCATTGAAGTCCACGATAACAGATCTCTAGCAGGCATTGAATCGTAGACGTCTTTAGCATTTTCAACATCATCCTTCTTCATAAATGCGACTAACATGTTTGTCCATGAGATTATGTTCCGTAGAGGCATTGCATCAAACACTTGTTTTGCGTCCTGCACTCGGCCATTCACCGCATATCCACAGAGCATTGCGTTCCATGAAACCAAGTCTTTTTGGGGCTGATTTGGAACATCCACTTGGCTTCCTCAACACAACCATGTTTCATGTACGCATCTATCAGGCAGACCCAAGAGATTATGTTATACTCTGGGATACAGTTGAATACCTCTCTTGCTTGTAGAAGATGCCCGCATTTGGCATATGCAGTTAGAATGGCATTCCAAGCCACTAGATTCTTTTCCGGCATTTGATCAAATGTAAGCTTTGCATGTTGAGATACCCGTTTCGGGAGTATACATTTAGCAGCAAGACCCATGAGAACACATCTTTGTTTGGGATTGTGTCGAAGGTCTCTCTTGCATGCTTGACATCTCCACATTTGCCATACATCTCTATGAGCTTGTTACTATGGTAAAGCTCCCAGCGGTATGGTTGTCTAGAGAGCTCTTGCAAGCACGCAGACGCTAAGCACGAAGCTTCCGTCAATATATACAGCATGATGACTAGTATATGTCTAGATAGCTTCTCATGGTATTGGTGCTCTCCCTTGGAATGCACGAAGGCGACACCCTAAGCTGATGAGTTTTAAAGTTATCGTGGTTTACATAATCTGAAATTTATGATGTAGAATTCAACTGCCCAGTTGCAAGATGAAGAATGGAGGCCTGCTAGATGGATGCTTTTTAATGCATTCCACGACTAAGAGATACACAGCCATGTGGCAAAACAATGAAATGTGTGTGCGTGCGCCCGAGAGAGAGAGGGTGGTGGGATTAGAATATGGATGTTGAAGATGAAAACCATACTACGTTCAAGAAGCTGTACGGGAGCACTTGGACAAAGGGTTTAAGACTGGGACGAGCTAGAAAACACATATCGTAGGGTCATCTTAGCTTTGTGGTACAAGATGTGAACTCCTGGCTTGTGTTCTCATGAGTTCGCTCGTGTTTCAAGTGAAGAAGTGCTTTATATTACATTGCGTAGATTCCATGCTGCCATTTTAAACCCACGTAGCAAATGAAATGGCCAGCTAGTTCTCAGATTCCCAAAATATAACCCCGTATCCCCTAACGCAATCTAACCCTAATCTATTGATACCTACCACCTATGGAGGCGGAGCAGGTGAATACGGTGTTTGCTGCGGCGGCCGAATCCGAAATTCCACACGGTCTGAGGGAAGCCGTCCACAACACGCTCGAGATAAGGAGAGTGATTTCTTCATTTCGCAGCCGTTGTCTGACGTACAGGGAAGAGGACTCGCTGCGGGACACTGTAGAATCATGGTATGTGCAGAAATACGTGCCCGACTTGTGCATGGACGGTTATTTCGAAAAGGTATGATTTCTTATGCTTCTCAAAATAAATGGCTTGGCACAGAGTGTTGAGTGCAGGAACCCGTATGCCGCGTTCAAGTCCAAGAATCCGAGATTTACCCAGTTCTACTCTCAGCTTGATTTCCTGATGGAGGAAATCCCCACCATGGAATCAGAGGGTTTTACTCTTCCTTTGAGTGAAGGTGAAGTATGTGTTGCAGTTTTATACATGGAATGTGTACATATGCATAAAGTTTTCGTGACTGATGAAATTATGTGTAAATTGCAGTTGATTTGGCCCAGCTTCTGATTGCTCTTGGCCCTGGCAGTGAACTTGATGGTCTTATTTGTACGTATCGGCACCTCACTCACGATGAAAATGTTGCCATTGCAGTTCTTGACGCGAGACTGTGGCTTTACTCTTCTGAACTACCCGTGGTAATTGGGAGTGATGTCTCTTGTAAGTTTAGTTTCTTTTTTTTCATTTTTTCCTCTCTCCTCACTCTTTGTGCCAGACTCAGATGTGCGGAAGAGGAGGAAGAAATATGCACCTTTGTCGAGCACGGGTTTGGATGGTTTGCCTTCAACTTTTCATGTCTTACTGCGGCAGAGGACGGTGTCTGCTCACTATAGCGTGCAGTTGAAGAGCCCTCCGGAGCTGACGTTGCACCATTTGACTCCCTCCTATTTTCCGAAAGACAAGCGCAAAGGCTTTTGGGGTCGTATGGCTCGGGTTCAATATCCACACCTCGTTTGCACGGGCAGGCCGGTCGAAAAGTACGTAGCCATATTACGGAATGACGAGGAGACTGAATTGCATCAGCTGGAGGATTGGCGCCAGAATGAAACTAGCGTTATGTACAAGCGACTTGCAGGGTTCATTCACGATTGGTACGTGGTTTCATGCTGATTTTTTCTGTTGTTCTTACAGTTTTTGGTTTCAGTACACCTGAAGAGCACGAAGCAAAGATGATGAAACTGGCTTGCGATGAGGAGGCCAGTAGCGACGAGGAGCCTAGCAGTTATAATGTTAATTTGAAATCAAGGCAGTGTTATTAAATTAAAAGGAAAATACACCCTTAGAAATTTTAAAATTTATATATATACCCTTTAAAAACTTCAATTGTAATATTTTAATTTTTAAAAAATAATATTAATTAAAAATATATTTAATAATAATAATATTAAATTATAATATATTAAATTTAATAAATTATTTTATTAAAAAATGTCATAGTAAAAATAAAATATTTTTAAAAATATTTATATTATATTGTGATATATATGTTTAATAAGTTACCTAAATATAATAATATAATTAATTATAAATTTTTATTGATTTTTTAAAAAATTTTTTAATTTTTAATTTTGAAATTTATGAAGTTTTAAATGAAATTTAAAGAGTATATATGTAAACTTAAAATTTCTAGGGATATATATGTAATTTTCAGGGTATATATGTAATTTTCCTTAAATTAAATGCACACACGCAGTTGCAATATATTTGTGAAAAATACATTACTGATACAAGTGCTTTGGCGACCTGAGCCATATCTTTTACAGGCGTCGGTGATTCTGTTGAAGATTCTTAACTCGCTTTGGTGCTAATCTTTCGTCTCTAGCTACAAATGCAAACCTAAACCGCTCCGCCATTCATCAGCTAAATTACCTGTTTAACATATATATTTGGTTAAATATATATTTATAGGTATACATGACATATTTTAATACATACATTGATATGTACATTTAAGTGCTGTGTGTGTAGATATAAGGTTCCGCCTTGCATTGGAAGATGAAGTCTAATGCACACGTATATATACACAACAAATTTAAATGCGTGTTGCTCTCTTCTCTCTCTCTCAATTACTAACGTACGTACTTCGTTCTGTAGCATGTGTCGATCTCAGATCCCACGTTGTAGAGGAATATCTTGTATAATATTTCATCCAAAACAGTCTTTGGTAAACCTCAGTCTGGTCAATGACTTTGGAGCCCTTGGATTGACAATCACTCAGACATTGAATCTTCACCGTCGATTTTTCATCTGTTGCTGGCTATCAAACAAAGAAAAGAAGGGGTAATAAACAATGCTTAAATTATATAATCTATATATGTGCATATCTCTCTCTCTCTCTCTCTCTCACACACACACACACACACACACACACACCTATAATAAAAATGATATATATAATACTTTGTAATAAACATTCTTATATAGGTATACAAATGATGTTGAAGATGAAAACCAAACTACGTTCAAGAAGCTGTACAGGAGCACTTGGACAAAGGGTTTAAGACTGGGACGAGCTAGAAAACACATATCGTAGGGTCATCTTAGCTTTGTGGTACAAGATGTGAACTCCTGGCTTGTGTTCTCATGAGTTCGTTGGTGTTTCAAGTAACCTCATTGTTAACATTGCTTAATCCTTGCATTTTGTCTATAGCAAGAATAATAACTTTGTATCTTAAGTTATTATGGGAAATGCTTATGGATTAGTCAAGTTCGCAGTAATAATTTTAATACTTAATTAATACATAGCAATATATATTATAAATACATTACTAGTTTTACAGTGAGATTTTTAATTTTCATAAATTTGTTTATTTCATAATGTGTAATTTATTTAGTTTATTATTTTTATTTTTCCCTCTTAATCTATGCCGTCTTTTATTCCATTCCTCTCTCTATATATATTAGTAGGTTATATTATTAATATGTTAAAGGAACACATATAACTAAAGCTGCACGTTTTTAAAACCTTATTAAACTATTAACCTATTTTAAAGAGAAGCAGCTTAAAAGGTGTATTATCGTGCTTAATCAATAGAAAAATAAAAAAATCATGAGTCGTTTTAATTATGACGATTCCTTAGAAGCTATATTAACTTTGTATCTTGAGTTATTATGGGAATGCTTGAGATTAAAACAATATATATATATGTGTGACTCACACGAATGTAGTTATGTTAAAGGTATCTATTACATTTCAGGGTTTATGCAAACCCGTACGTAGGGAGGGCAGCCTTGCCTTCAGGGTTTTACGTACTAGATTTAGGGTTAAGTTGAATTAGTTAGGTTACCCCTCTTAAACCTTGCTGGAGACTATTTACGTCATTAAAAGTTGAGTATAGCGTGGGAAAGGGAGGACGTGTCTGTGAACCATGCACTTCTTTAAGCCGCCGGAGAGCATTAACACGGAATTTAAAGTGCCTGCTTAACAAGGCTTATGCATATCTCCAACGTCTTCAACTGTGAGGCAGGATCGTACACTGCAGAGTGTTAACGTGTTATACGTGGACAGGTCCTCGCAGTTCTTGGAATATGACCTTTTGCATTTGAATAAGCAGTTAATAGAAAGTCCATTATAAATAGTTTAAACAATACTAGAAAATATTAATAAATAGTTTATTATTAAGAATATTGAAGTGTTAGTTGTTTTTTTGTTTAGATATTTACTTTAATCATGATAGTTAAGTAAGTTATAGTTTACTTTTTAACTTTGAATATTAATATGACGTATTTATGTGTTATATTGCATTATATCATAACAAACAAATAATGTTATACTATATAATACATTTAAAGTGAATAGAAATGGTGCATGTTAAAAATGCAAACAAAATAATTATATATATACTATTTATTTGATAAGTGTAAAAATGTATATATATATAATATTTATATTTCAAATTGTCCACTGTGTTATTGTGCATATCACCCTCCTTTCACTCACTTCAATTTGAATTTCAAATTGTAATAAAATAACTATTATAATTTATTTAATAACATAATTATATAAAATAGTATACAAGATCTCTTATAACATCATTTAAAAAATATATAATATGTTATATTTATTTATTAAAAACTCATGAATTTTTAATATGATAATTCTTAAAATTGTTTTAACTCATTTTAAATCATTTTTTAAAACATTTTTATGTTTAAATATTGACTTAAATAATGAATTCTTAATTATTTCTCATTTGACTCTTTTCAATTTTTTTTGCAGATGATTTAATTCTTTTATATTTATAAAACTTTTAATCATTCATTTTGTTTGACTAATTTCAAATCATTTTATTTATCTTGACAAAGACTTTAACTATTCATTTAACAATTAAGTTATTTTATTTTAACTTTTTATTTATTTTCGCTTGAATCATTAATCTTTTTTAAATTATTTGTTCTTTGCTTCTTTTTTTTTATGTTATTAAATTTATATGTTTCACTTATTTTTTAACTCTTTTGTGTTTTAATCTCTTGTTTTTTATTTATATAAATCATTTTATTTTATGTTTTTGATTATGTTTTAATTTGGACTCATTTTATTTTGAATTTTTATTTTATGAAACTAAATTTAAAAAACAGATATAAATTGTGATAACGTTAAAATAAGAATCATTGTGTATCTCATTTTGTTTTTTTATAAATGCCTAGAATACCATCAATCGAATCTATCTTTCGTAACTCGTACTTTTAAAAAAACTTAAAGATGATTTGGCTGCATTTATTATATCACTGTTACTTAACTTTAAAAATGACGCAATTATATCATTTGCTTTACGTTATAACATAAAAGAGAATCAAGGTTGTAACAATTTAAGTTTCTTTTCTTAATTCGATTTTATTAAATAAAATAAAATAAGTCCAAATTAAAAAAAATCAAAACATAAAATAAAAAGATTTATACAAATAAAAATAACAAGAAATCAAAACACAAAAGAGTTAAAAAATAAGTGAAACATATAAATTTAATAACACAAAAAAATAAAGAATAAATAATTTGAAAAAGATTAGTGATTCGGCGAAAATAAATAAAAAGTGAAAATAAAATAACTAATAATAAAATGGTTAAATAAATAGTTAAGTCTTTGATTCAAAATAAATAAAATGATTTGAAATTAGTTTAAGAAAATAAATGATTAAAAGTCTTATAAATATAAAAAGAATTAATCATCTGCAAAATGAATTGAAAAGAATCAAATAAAAAATAATTAAGACTTAATTATTTGAATCAATATTTAAACAAAAAAATGTTAAAATAAACGATTTAAAATGAGTTAAAACAATTTTAAGAATTATAATATTAAAAATTCATGAGTTTTTAATAAATAAATATACATATTATATATATATTTTAATGATGTTACAAGAGATCTTGTGTGTAAAAACTATTTTATATAATTATGTTATTATAATTTAAAATTTAAATCCAAGTGAAAGGAGTGTGGTATGCATGATAATATAGTGGACAATTTAAAATTTAAATATTTATTAAATTATATATATATATGTTAAATTACACACACACACACACACACACACATTTCTATATACCCATAAATTATTAACTTATCAAATAAATAGTATATATACAATTATTGATATTTTTGTTTGCATTTTTATCATGCATCATTTTTATTCACTTTAAATGTATTATATAGTATAACATTATTTATTTGTTATGATATAATGCAAAGTTAAAAAGAAAATTATAACTTACTTAGCTATCACAATTAAAGTAAATATCTAAACCTTAAAAAGAATAACTAATTCTTAACAATAAATTGTTTATTAATATTTTTTAGTATCATTTTATTTTTCAAATCTATGTTCATTATGTATATATAAATTATTAGTTGCATCTTTAAATTCATAACTAAATAAATAACCAAAAATATTGAACTATCCAATTGTTATTGAGTATGTTTGCTAAATATTTACATTCTTTTTTAATTTTAAAATAATAAATAATTATCTGTTTGAACCCTTGTTCCAGTTATACTTATATTATATTTAAATTATTTTTATTAAGATAAACTCATTTAAAATTCTTATAACATTCTTAATAATCAAATGAATAAAATAATTACTTATTTAGACCTACATCTTGGCTCTACTTATTTTATATCCAATCCTATATTAATATGTGAACATCACACACACATGCATACTCAATTTCTCTCCCCTTTATACATATACACAAATAAAGACAGAAACGTTTTTTTTTATACACATTTTAATTTCTTTTCATTATAGGGTATTATTTAAATTTTATAAGCTTTTAACTCAAGTAACACATCTTCTTTATATTTCAAATTTGTATTGATGCTGCCTTTTTCATCATCAACATTATATTTCCTTTATCTTTGTTATTCATTCTTCTAACGTCTCAATATTGAAAAAACCATTGTTTGAGGCTTTTAATTTTTCTTATTTATCTTGTAAAACTCCATATAAAAAATGGAATAATCGTTTGGCATTGTTCTTAAAATTTAAAATTTTATTATATTAACTTTATGGATTGCATGAATTAAAAGAGACATTATATCTAATATTAATTAATATTTTCTTTTTAATTTCCAACTTCAAACTTTGACCACATGGACACTTTAAAGAAAATATTAAATAATTATACTATATATATATATTATATATATAGAAATGAAAATTATACAATTACTGAACCTTTAAGCCTTCAAGAAACAATAGTATTAATTAGTGTATATATAACATATGGATAATGTTTTAATAATGTTGTATTTTCTATTATTATTTACATATTAATTATTACATAAATATATTATATATATATATGAACATACTCATCATTTCAAACTAGTGCCTGTAAGTTTGTTCAGAAGAAAATTTTACTTTTGGTGCTTAAATTGAATTAATATTAAAAAGAATTTTTAATAACTTTAAGCACTTCTACGAGCTCAACTTAATATTTTCGTTATATATATTCATAATTTCATTCTTGCAGTTTTATATGAAATTTTAAAACTAATTATTTTGATTTGTTTAAAAGGTACCTTTGGTCTACCTTAAAAACTACTTTTGACATCAATTTGGGGGCATATTCACAACATAGGAGTGTCTAACAGCTATTTGGGAGGTCTGTAGTTTGCTATATAATTTTATGAAATTGTTTTTATTAAAGACATAACATTATTTATATGTATTGAATCAGATTTAATTTAAATATTTAAAAAATAGAACAAATTATATAATTTTATTTTTTATTCTTTATTAAGCAAAAGTTTTTCTTATTAAAAGATATGAATTTTACTTTATATATATGTAATATATATAATCTTGGGGGTTCAAACTTCCTATTTTGTAAAATTTAGTGAATAAATTTGGCATATAGTGTTTTGTTTGAAGGCATTGCTTAAACTACTATATACAGAAGATATCTGCTTACTAGAAGATTCAATATAGTGGATGCTTGCTTACTTCATATAATTTTATGAGATTGTTTTTTATCATTGTTTTTATTAAAGACATAACATTATTTATATGTATTGAATTAGATTTAATTTAAATATTTAAAGAATAGAACAAATTGGTTTAAAAAATGTTTTCTCATTTGGTATGAATACATAGCTGATGAACAAATTTAATTGAAGAATAAATAAAACTATTTCTTTTATAATGAAATAAAGATGTATAAGTAAATTAATAAATAATTACATAAAATAGCTAAAAATGGCATATAGTGTTTTGTTTTAAGGCATTGCTTAAACTACTATATACAGAAGATATCTACTTACTAGAGATTCAATATAGTGGATGCTTGCTTACTTCATAAATTTTATGAGATTGTTTTTTATCATTGTTTTATTAAAGACATAACATTATTTATATGTATTGAATCAGATTTAATTTAAATATTTAAAGAATAGAACAAATTGGTTTAAAAAATGTTTTTCTCATTTGGTATGAATACATAGCTGATGAACAAATTTGATTGAAGAATAAATAAAACTATTTCTTTTATAATGGCATATAGTGTTTTGTTTTAAGGCATTGCTTAAACTACTATATACAGAAGATATCTGCTTACTAGAGATTCAATATAGTGGATGCTTGCTTACTTCATATGCCCAAGATATCTGCTTACTAGAGATTCAATTTAGTGGATGCTTGCTTACTTCATATGCCCAAGATATCTGCTTACTAGAGATTCAATATAGTGGATGCTTACTTACTTCATATGCCTATAAGGGGCAACTTTAAGAAACCATAGTAAGCATATTCAATATAGTAATGCAAGTTGTAACTAAAATGGGCATGGCTATAGTCCCATTAATTAGCAATTTTAGCTATTTAATTAGCATTTTCTAATATTAAAGGAATATTCTTTAGAATATATGTTTGAAAAGAGAATATTCTTTAGAATATTCTATTTTGTATTCTACCCTTTAATAAATTATAGCATTCATTGAACAAAAATTAATAACATTATAAAAGTAGAATGTATTAAATTATATAATATATTGCCTAATATAACAATTAAGGAAGAGCATAAGAGGTACATTATATAAATATTGATGTTGTTATTAAAATATTAATATTTAAATATAACATTATTAATTAAAAATTTGTAGTAGTAATAATATATATATAAAATCCTATAATAATATAGTCAATCTTCCATATCATTTTTTAAATTTATATAGTTAAGTATACAATTTGGTACTATTATTAAAGAGTTTATAATAATTATGAATATTAAATATATGATATTTTATAATTTTGTAATTGCTTTAAGCTTCAGAAAACATACATTCCCTTGCAGTTTTGTTAATCGTGACTTTATCAACGCTTCTTGACATCCACCCATATCGAATGGATTTAACATTTATAAAACATGCTGGGTCTTTTTGATTGGGAGACCATGTTTTCTCTAGGCATCCATTATATCTTTCGCTCTCCTTCTCGTGTCGCCTTTTTTGTGGTTTGAACCATGCAACCTTAACAATACTATTTTTTGTGATTACTTCAGGTGTGTCGATAATTTGACCCATCCAAATAGGCTGATTATATGACGCATCTGGAGTAATGAGAACCATCATTAGTTTTTGAAGATCCTTGCAGCAATCAAAGTATGCTTTAGGTTTTTGGTTCCTTTGTCCAACAAAGTGTGGGGTTTGCACTTCCACATCACTACTGGCTTCTATGTCGTCTGTGCTCAGTGATGTCATTTCAATCTCCTCTCGCCACCTTGTTTTAGGCCAGAAAGGGTGTTGCAATTCTGTACTTGTGACAGTAGGCCCTTCCAACTCTCGAACAACAGTCTCCCAATAGTTGACCACATGCTTATATAGTTCTGAGTAACCAGTTGCCTTATCAGAATTCTTTGGCATCGATTTTTGAACCCATGCCACATATTTTTTGATGCCATCAATAATAACCTCTTGTTCCTTGAGCTGGGCACTCAATGGAATAGGGTCTGGTTGTCCTTCTGGGAGAAGTGGCTTTCCATCCTCTCCACTTTTGAAGAGCATTAAGCCCTCTTTCGGTAACCACTCCTGCTCTGATGGCCGTAACTTGTACTGCATAATAGGTATACCATCTCGTATGGAGAAAAAGAATTGTAGCGGCACAAGGTGACCAACTAAAGAATCACTCCCTTCTTTTATACTCCTTGAGAAATTTTTTGAAGTCTGGCACCTCAGTCACAAGCAAAGCACAACTTTTTTTGGAGATGCAATTTTCAAAAAATTCATCATATGCGGTAAGGTAAGTGCACTTGTCCTTTTTGTAGAGTTGGAGACCTTGCTGAAGAACGCATCAATATCTTCATGAGTGTGACCAACCATAAGGAAACTGAGCGTGATTGTTTCAAACACACCTTTGGCAACAAGCATTGACAAGTATGCTAGCACATATCTAGAAAATAAAAGTAAGTATGAGCTTGAGAAACCCTTAAGTAAAATGATTTACCTATTTTTGTTCTCGCCTGCACAATTATCCATCTGTAAAAGCAAATGACGAGGAAGCTTATTTGATGTTGAGGACACATGTACACTATTTGAGCTAGATCCCTCCACTGAACCTGAACTCTCAACAGGGCCATCTGTTTTTTGTGCAGGTTGCTGACAATGCCTCTCATATTCCCAAGTAGCCTCAAGTGCAGACGTGTTCATGAGAGCATTATGTAAAGGTTGAAGGTGTTGTTTCTTCACTTTGAGATCACTGATAGGACTTGTCTGTGAGTGGGCTTCAAGGTTTCTGAAACACATGGCTAACGACCCAATAGTGAAATTGGAGTCGCTAGACCAATGTGGAAGTGAAAAGTGTCCATATGACTCACAACCGTGTCCATGTGTTAGCACACCTGTTAAAGAAATCGGAAGTTTCATGACATTTCCAAGGCACTTTGGTGTTGCAAAGAGCTTTGGAATGCTGGTCTTTGAATGATCCATCTTGTCATGGATCAAGCACAGGTACTCTGATGGGCGTGACACAGAAAGCATGCGGTGTGCATAGTACTGAGACCGACAAGTTTGTTGTGCAATCATGTGGGCCTCCATCTTCCTTTGAATGGTAGTGATCTCCACCAAGGTTTTTGCACAAGCCTCTGCAGCCTTCAATGATGTACAAGTGTCACACTTAGAAAAGCTAGAGTGTTTTGCAATCTCCACATCCTTAAAATGAGTATTCCATATGTTGTTGAAGGTACCAGTGCAGATTGCTTGGAGCCCCATCAAACTGAGGCACTTGTTCACATGTTCACACAGTTTCAATTGAGTGTAGATTGAAGGTAAAACCTTGAGATTTTCCCTGACCCCTGCATTTGTGGTTCGGCATTTGTGAGGCATCCTGTCTGCATTTGCTTCCACAAAAGCCTTGAGTATCTCTATGGCTGCCATGATGTGAGAGCGGGTTTTGACCAAGCCAGTGTTCCCATGAACTGAGGTTCGCGCTCCATCTAGCCACTCATCCCTCCGACGGTAGAACGTGGTCTTTGGGATCCCGTATATACTGTACCAAGCTTTGAAGCAGATGGCCACCTTATTAAATACCATGGATGTACTCTGATAACCTGTGTCCGAGGCCATTCCATCAATACACCCAGTTAGTGCAGCATATACAAACTCATGCCTTTGCTTTTGGGTGAGCATACGAAAGACATGTCTACATTGGGTAATTTCATTCCGGTCTGCCATCTGACAACACTTCTTCTTGCAACAGTCAATCGTGGAAATGCTCGTAACACTTTCGGAAGATGTAGGATCCATCTTTACCCTCTTGCTGAAACTTGCAGGGGAAGATCTACAACCCATGAATCGCCTTTTTCTTACAATAGGACCAATGCAAGGAACCTCTTCAAATATGAGTTGTTCTTCCGGGTTGTTATTATTGAAATCCAACCCAGAATATGTTGAACCATCTTGCCGTCTTAATTCAGATGTTCGCCACCTCACGAGGGATCCAGGATACAATGTGCCATTAGGTGAAACCTCTGTCACAACTACACCCACGAAGTCGGACCCTAGTTTCTCTTCTGACACTGCTTCCATTGGATTTATAGCTGTGATGATGCCTCTTCCGACTTCAATCTCACGAAGAAAGAGAATCACCTCATCCATCACAGCAGGCAAGCCATCATCTGGTAAACTCGTGCTACTATTTGTTTGTGACTCTGCATATTTGTGTCAGCCTTGACTTCATCCAAATTCCACAATACAGGAGAACCCTCCTCAAATTCCATTCCCAGAACCTCAACATGCTTGAAATGGTGTTCACCCATACGTACACACAAGATCCTTGGGAAATATTGTGACATGATGCATTATTATCTCGAACTTCCACAGTTCCAGTGCCAACTATCTCGTTGTTCCGAAGAAGACATACTTTATCTCCAGTATTAAACATATTGTCCTGCACATAAATAATTGTATTATTTATGATATCTGTTTATGCAATATTTTTAAGAAATCTGAATTACGGTTACTTAATAATATGCATATGCAATAATACATAATTATGTTTAGAGATAATATCTCATGTTTGATTAATACAACTGATGGGCGGGATTAATCCCGCCCACGAATCCCTCCGACGAGGAACGGTCGGCGGGATTAATCCCGCCGCCGACTCAACCCCTTCGGAGAGAGTCGGCGGGATTAATCCCGCCTTGGACTCCCTCCGACAAGGAAGAGCCGGCGGGATTAATCCCGCCGCCTCTTCCTCCTCGGGGGGAGTCCGGCGGGATTAATCCCGCCGACTCTCTCCGACGAGGAAGGGAGTCCGGCGGGATTAATCCCGCCGCCGACTCAACCCCTTCGGAGAGAGTCGGCGGGATTAATCCCGCCTTGGACTCCCTCCGACAAGGAAGAGCCGGCGGGATTAATCCCGCCGCCTCTTCCTCCTCGGGGGGTCCGGCGGGATTAATCCCGCCGACTCTCTCCGACGAGGAAGGGAGTCCGGCGGGATTAATCCCGCCGACTCATCCTCGCCGGAGAGAGTCGGCGGGATTAATCCCGCCGGACTCCCCCTCGTCGGAGGAAGAGGCGGCGGGATTAATCCCGCCGGCTCTTCCTTGTCGGAGGGAGTCCAAGGCGGGATTAATCCCGCCCACAATTCTTACGACGGGGAATGGGTGGCGGGATTAAACCCGCACATAACTCTCTCCAAAACTATGATTTCAAAGAGATCTCGGGATAAATCCTGTCCCCAAATCTTTAAAACAGGAAGTGGTGGCGAGATTAATCCCGCCACCCCTTCCCTGCCTCCTAAAATGGTTGGCGGGATTAATCCCGCCGACAACTCTTTCTAATAAATTCTGGTAACTCTTCATCAGTTGAGAAGGTTATCGACGGGATTAATCCCGCCACTCTTTTTCAGTGGCGGAGAAGCATTGCCCGGAGATGGTGGCGGGATTAATCCCGCCACTCTTCAAAGAGGCGAAAAAGAAATGGCCGGATTAATCCCGCCGCCCCGGTTAACCTAGAATATTAAGTTAAAAGGATATTTAAACGTGATAAATCCCTAACGGAATATATTATAATCCTAATGCATTTCTAAACCCCTAAATTGTAATTTTAAGAGAGAATGTAAGAGAGTGAATCTTAATAAGTATTTTTAAATTTGTTTATAATACTTACTTGTAAACAGCACTGAAGGCGCCGTGCTTTCCTATAAAGAATAGCACCCAATTTAATCTCGCTCCTGAGATGATCACTATGAAGAAAAAAGAAGATCTAAAGAGTGAAAAATACAGAAATGAAGAAACCCTTGCCGGAGAAAGAACCAGATCTGAATTTGAGTGGGAAATTAAATGCATTTTCAAATTTACATGTCAGACCGACAATACATATGTCAGAAATTCAAATTTTTTAAAAAGAACAGAAAATAAAATTTAAGATGAGTTGACACAAATATCCGACACTCTGACATATATACTCTCCAGTTCCAATGAGTATTTTAAAATTGCATTTAATGTTATTCAAGTGATTCAAGCTGTTTAATATTACGAAATTTTAGACTATATTCTACATTCTTAGTATTCAAGTATATTTATATTATATATATATATATAAATATATACTTATACAATAAATAAATTGATATATTATTATGTATCATTTAAAATATATTCATAGTCTGTTTATTATTATTATTTTCTTAATTACTCGAGTATTTAGTTTTCATTTCCTAGTATCAATGGGATATTCTTTAATATTTTATTAATATTTGAAGAATATTCTAATATTAAACCTGATTATCATAATTAAATTAGTCTTGTTCTTAATTATTGCAGTAATTATTCTACATTTGTATATATTAATGGGATTTTCTCAATTAATTTGTTATTATTTCAAGAATATTCATGTGTTAAACCTTATTATCAATATTAAATTAATACACACTATGAACAATAAATACATATATAATAATCATTTTATCTATATATAATTTATAGTTTTAATAATATATATTAATATCATTTCCTTAATTACTTGAGTAATTAATCTTCTTTATATTAATGGGATATTCTTTATTATTTTCTTATTATTCCAAGAATATTCCAATATTAAACATGATTATGATAATTAATTTAGTTAATTATTTGAGTACTTAATTTACATTTGTATATATTAATGGGATTTTCTCAATTAATTTCTTATTATTTCAAGAATATTTCAATGTTAAACCTTTTTATCAATATTAAATTAATATATATTATTAAAACTATATATGGCTATATATTAGATAAAATCATATATTATTATGTATAATTAAATTTACACACGCATTACAAGAACTTACAAAAACACATATGCACACATGCACAATCTAAACCAAACTGAAGAAAATATGTTGCTTCTTTATTAAAAACATCATGTTCAACACATGTATGATATATGTACTCAATCTGTGTGTATGTAACACATTGAATTTACATGTGTAATATTTATATTAAGCTTGTTGGAGCAAACCCTAAACCTTAAACCCTAAACCCTGTGTATACATGTGTGTACAAAAATAATTTTCAACACTCTCTCTTCACACCATGCATGATCCATCCTAAACCCTAAACCCTAAACCCTAATATGTAACACAATGAATTTACTCATGTAATATGTATGTATGTCTGTGTGTATACACGTGTGTATATATGTGTACTTTCTGTCTTCTCTCATACATACACACCATGCATGATCCATGTTAATATGTACTGTCTCTCTTCTCTCAAACATACACACCATGCATGATCTATAATATGTACTCGGTCTCTCTAATATTATGTACTAATATGTATGTATGTCTGTGTGTATAATACACACCATGCATGATCCATAATATGTACTGTCTCTCTTCTCTCATATACTATGTATGTATATCTGTGTATAATATGTGTAAGTATATATGTGTACTAATATATGCAATGTGTACAAAAATAATTTTTCAACACTCTCTCCTCTCATACATACACGATCCATCCTAAATCCAAAACCCTAAACCCTAAACCCATGTAATATGTATGTATGTTTGTGTGTATACACGTGTGTATGTATATATTATGTGTATTAATATATGTAATGTGTATGTATGTATTGATACACATGAAACTTTAACACTCTCATGGACACACACATGTTAAATCCCTGCATGATTTATATTTTTGGGGTGTATGTGATACACCCACGCACACGCACGCGCTAATAATATAATGAAAGAATATTCGTTTAGGGCGAATCTATATTTTTATTCTTTTTTAGGGTTTAAGTATATTCTCAGAAGGAATATTCTATTAGGGTTAATATATATATTTAATTCCTTTAGGGTTTTAGGTATCTTAGGGTTTCAAGAGGCTGCGGCTGTGAAATCGACGGCAGCGGCTGTCACACATGTGAGATCTGTGTGTGTGTGTGTGTGTGTGTGTGTGTGTGTGTATGTATGTAATATATGTATAGGAGTGTGCGTATAATTTTATGTGCACCAGTATCTATAAATTTTTTTTTATTGATCTATCTCTCCCACACACACGCACACTTATATATATATATATATATATATATATAATCAATGCATATTAACAAATAGTATACAAAACTAATTATATATATGCTTATATATTCATATGGTTATATATCTATATACACACATATATATGTGTGTGTTATCTGTATAATTTTATTTATTTATTAGTTTTATCTCTCGCACACACACGCACACTCCTGTGTATATTATGTTTGTGTGGTGTGTTTGTTTATCTGTATGATTTTATTGTTTCGCTCACACACGCATACACACAATTACATATACACATACCTATATATATTACATACATATATTATGTGTACCAGTATCTATATAATTTTTTTATTGATCTATCTCTCCCACACACACGCACACTGCTTTACATATATATATATATATATATATATAATCAATGCATATTAACAAATAGTATACAACCTAGTTTATATATATGCTTATATATGTAAGTTGTAACTAAAATGGGCATGGCTATAGTCCCATTTCCTAATAATTAGCAATTTTAGCTATTTAATTAGCATTTTCTAATATTAAAGGATATTCTTTAGAATATATGTTTGAAAAGAGAATATTCTTTAGAATATTCTATTTTGTATTCTACCCTTTAATAAATTATAGCATTCATTGAACAAAAATTAATAACATTATAAAAGTAGAATGTATTAAATTATATAATATATTGCCTAATATAACAATTAAGGAAGAGCATAAGAGGTACATTATATAAATATTGATGTTGTTATTAAAATATTAATATTTAAATATAACATTATTAATTAAAAATTTGTAGTAGTAATAATATATATATAAAATCCTATAATAATATAGTCAATCTTCCATATCATTTTTTAAATCAATTTGGTACATTATTAAAGAGTTTATAATAATTATGAATATTAAATATATGATATTTTATAATTTTGTAATTGCTTTAAGCTTCAGAACATACAATTCCCTTGCAGTTTTGTTAATCGTGACTTTATCAACGCTTCTTGACATCCACCCATATCGAATGGATTTAACATTTATAAAACATGCTGGGTCTTTTTGATTGGGAGACCATGTTTTCTCTAGGCATCCATTATATCTTTCGCTCTCCTTCTCGTGTCGCCTTTTTTGTGGTTTGAACCATGCAACCTTAACAATACTATTTTTTGTGATTACTTCAGGTGTGTCGATAATTTGACCCATCCAAATAGGCTGATTATATGACGCATCTGGAGTAATGAGAACCATCATTAGTTTTTGAAGATCCTTGCAGCAATCAAAGTATGCTTTAGGTTTTTGGTTCCTTTGTCCAACAAAGTGTGGGGTTTGCACTTCCACATCACTACTGGCTTCTATGTCGTCTGTGCTCAGTGATGTCATTTCAATCTCCTCTCGCCACCTTGTTTTAGGCCAGAAAGGGTGTTGCAATTCTGTACTTGTGACAGTAGGCCCTTCCAACTCTCGAACAACAGTCTCCCAATAGTTGACCACATGCTTATATAGTTCTGAGTAACCAGTTGCCTTATCAGAATTCTTTGGCATCGATTTTTGAACCCATGCCACATATTTTTTGATGCCATCAATAATAACCTCTTGTTCCTTGAGCTGGGCACTCAATGGAATAGGGTCTGGTTGTCCTTCTGGGAGAAGTGGCTTTCCATCCTCTCCACTTTTGAAGAGCATTAAGCCCTCTTTCGGTAACCACTCCTGCTCTGATGGCCGTAACTTGTACTGCATAATAGGTATACCATCTCGTATGGAGAAAAAGAATTGTAGCGGCACAAGGTGACCAACTAAAGAATCACTCCCTTCTTTTATATACTCCTTGAGAAATTTTTTGAAGTCTGGCACCTCAGTCACAAGCAAAGCACAACTTTTTTTGGAGATGCAATTTTCAAAAAGATTCATCATATGCGGTAAGGTAAGTGCACTTGTCCTTTTTGTAGAGTTGGAGACCTTGCTGAAGAACGCATCAATATCTTCATGAGTGTGACCAACCATAAGGAAACTGAGCGTGATTGTTTCAAACACACCTTTGGCAACAAGCATTGACAAGTATGCTAGCACATATCTAGAAAATAAAAGTAAGTATGAGCTTGAGAAACCCTTAAGTAAAATGATTTACCTATTTTTGTTCTCGCCTGCACAATTATCCATCTGTAAAAGCAAATGACGAGGAAGCTTATTTGATGTTGAGGACACATGTACACTATTTGAGCTAGATCCCTCCACTGAACCTGAACTCTCAACAGGGCCATCTGTTTTTTTGTGCAGGTTGCTGACAATGCCTCTCATATTCCCAAGTAGCCTCAAGTGCAGACGTGTTCATGAGAGCATTATGTAAAGGTTGAAGGTGTTGTTTCTTCACTTTGAGATCACTGATAGGACTTGTCTGTGAGTGGGCTTCAAGGTTTCTGAAACACATGGCTAACGACCCAATAGTGAAATTGGAGTCGCTAGACCAATGTGGAAGTGAAAAGTGTCCATATGACTCACAACCGTGTCCATGTGTTAGCACACCTGTCAATGAAATCGGAAGTTTCATGACATTTCCAAGGCACTTTGGTGTTGCAAAGAGCTTTGGAATGCTGGTCTTTGAATGATCCATCTTGTCATGGATCAAGCACAGGTACTCTGATGGGCGTGACACAGAAAGCATGCGGTGTGCATAGTACTGAGACCGGCAAGTTTGTTGTGCAATCATGTGGGCCTCCATCTTCCTTTGAATGGTAGTGATCTCCACCAAGGTTTTTGCACAAGCCTCTGCAGCCTTCAATGATGTACAAGTGTCACACTTAGAAAAGCTAGAGTGTTTTGCAATCTCCACATCCTTAAAATGAGTATTCCATATGTTGTTGAAGGTACCAGTGCAGATTGCTTGGAGCCCCATCAAACTGAGGCACTTGTTCACATGTTCACACAGTTTCAATTGAGTGTAGATTGAAGGTAAAACCTTGAGATTTTCCCTGACCCCTGCATTTGTGGTTCGGCATTTGTGAGGCATCCTGTCTGCATTTGCTTCCACAAAAGCCTTGAGTATCTCTATGGCTGCCATGATGTGAGAGCGGGTTTTGACCAAGCGAGTGTTCCCATGAACTGAGGTTCGCGCTCCATCTAGCCACTCATCCCTCCGACGGTAGAACGTGGTCTTTGGGATCCCGTATATACTGTACCAAGCTTTGAAGCAGATGGCCACCTTATTAAATACCATGGATGTACTCTGATAACCTGTGTCCGAGGCCATTCCATCAATACACCCAGTTAGTGCAGCATATACAAACTCATGCCTTTGCTTTTGGGTGAGCATACGAAAGACATGTCTACATTGGGTAATTTCATTCCGGTCTGCCATCTGACAACACTTCTTCTTGCAACAGTCAATCGTGGAAATGCTCGTAACACTTTCGGAAGATGTAGGATCCATCTTTACCCTCTTGCTGAAACTTGCAGGGGAAGATCTACAACCCATGAATCGCCTTTTTCTTACAATAGGACCAATGCAAGGAACCTCTTCAAATATGAGTTGTTCTTCCGGGTTGTTATTATTGAAATCCAACCCAGAATATGTTGAACCATCTTGCCGTCTTAATTCAGATGTTCGCCACCTCACGAGGGATCCAGGATACAATGTGCCATTAGGTGAAACCTCTGTCACAACTACACCCACGAAGTCGGACCCTAGTTTCTCTTCTGACACTGCTTCCATTGGATTTATAGCTGTGATGATGCCTCTTCCGACTTCAATCTCACGAAGAAAGAGAATCACCTCATCCATTACAGCAGGCAAGCCATCATCTG
Organism: Selaginella tamariscina; assembly: GCA_003024785.1. Taxonomy (NCBI): domain Eukaryota; kingdom Viridiplantae; phylum Streptophyta; class Lycopodiopsida; order Selaginellales; family Selaginellaceae; genus Selaginella; species Selaginella tamariscina. Next base: position 155,415 of record PUQB01000149.1, read on the forward strand.
GTAAACTCGTGCTACTATTTGTTTGTGACTCTGCATTTCTGTGTCAGCCTTGACTTCATCCAAATTCCACAATACAGGAGAACCCTCCTCAAATTCCATTCCCAGAACCTCAACATGCTTGTAAATGGTGTTCACCCATACGTACACACAAGATCCTTGGGCAATATTGTGACATGATGCATTATTATCTCGAACTTCCACAGTTCCAGTGCCAACTATCTCGTTGTTCCGAAGAAGACATACTTTATCTCCAGTATTAAACATATTGTCCTGCACATAAATAATTGTATTATTTATGATATCTGTTTATGCAATATTTCTAAGAAATCTGAATTACGGTTACTTAATAATATGCATATGCAATAATACATAATTATGTTTAGAGATAATATCTCATGTTTGATTAATACAACTGATGGGCGGGATTAATCCCGCCCACGAATCCCTCCGACGAGGAACGGTCGGCGGGATTAATCCCGCCGCCGACTCAACCCCTTCGGAGAGAGTCGGCGGGATTAATCCCGCCTTGGACTCCCTCCGACAAGGAAGAGCCGGCGGGATTAATCCCGCCGCCTCTTCCTCCTCGGGGGGAGTCCGGCGGGATTAATCCCGCCGACTCTCTCCGACGAGGAAGGGAGTCCGGCGGGATTAATCCCGCCGCCGACTCAACCCCTTCGGAGAGAGTCGGCGGGATTAATCCCGCCTTGGACTCCCTCCGACAAGGAAGAGCCGGCGGGATTAATCGGATCCGGCGGGATTAATCCCGCCGCCTCTTCCTCCTCGGGGGAGTCCGGCGGGATTAATCCCGCCGACTCTCTCCGACGAGGAAGGGAGTCCGGCGGGATTAATCCCGCCGACTCATCCTCGCCGGAGAGAGTCGGCGGGATTAATCCCGCCGGACTCCCCCCGAGGAGGAAGAGGCGGCGGGATTAATCCCGCCGGCTCTTCCTTGTCGGAGGGAGTCCAAGGCGGGATTAATCCCGCCCACAATTCTTACGACGGGGAATGGGTGGCGGGATTAAACCCGCACATAACTCTCTCCAAAACTATGATTTCAAAGAGATCTCGGGATAAATCCTGTCCCCAAATCTTTAAAACAGGAAGTGGTGGCGAGATTAATCCCGCCACCCCTTCCCTGCCTCCTAAAATGGTTGGCGGGATTAATCCCGCCGACAACTCTTTCTAATAAATTCTGGTAACTCTTCATCAGTTGAGAAGGTTATCGACGGGATTAATCCCGCCACTCTTTTTCAGTGGCGGAGAAGCATTGCCCGGGAGATGGTGGCGGGATTAATCCCGCCACCTCTTCGAAGAGGCAAAAAGAAATGGCCGGATTAATCCCGCCGGCCCGGTTAACCTAGAATATTAAGTTAAAAGGATATTTAAACGGATAAATCCCTAACGGAATATATTATAATCCTAATGCATTCCTAAACCCCTAAATTGTAATTTTAAGAGAGAATGTAAGAGAGTGAATCTTTATAAGTATTTTTAAATTTGTTTATAATACTTACTTGTAAACAGCACTGAAGGCGCCGTGCTTTCCTATAAAGAATAGCACCCAATTTAATCTCGCTCCTGAGATGATCACTATGAAGAAAAAAGAAGATCTAAAGAGTGAAAAATACAGAAATGAAGAAACCCTTGCCGGAGAAAGAACCAGATCTGAATTTGAGTGGGAAATTAAATGCATTTTCAAATTTACATGTCAGACCGACAATACATATGTCAGAAATTCAAATTTTTTAAAAAGAACAGAAAATAAAATTTAAGATGAGTTGACACAAATATCCGACACTCTGACATATATACTCTCCAGTTCCAATGAGTATTTTAAAATTGCATTTAATGTTATTCAAGTGATTCAAGCTGTTTAATATTACGAAATTTTAGACTATATTCTACATTCTTAGTATTCAAGTATATTTATATTATATATATATATATAAATATATACTTATACAATAAATAAATTGATATATTATTATGTATCATTTAAAATATATTCATAGTCTGTTTATTATTATTATTTCTTAATTACTCGAGTATTTAGTTTTCATTTCCTAGTATCAATGGGATATTCTTTAATATTTTATTAATATTTGAAGAATATTCTAATATTAAACCTGATTATCATAATTAAATTAGTCTTGTTCTTAATTATTGCAGTAATTATTCTACATTTGTATATATTAATGGGATTTTCTCAATTAATTTGTTATTATTTCAAGAATATTCATGTGTTAAACCTTATTATCAATATTAAATTAATACACACTATGAACATATTTTAAATTATACATAATAATACATCATTTTATCTAATATATAGTCATATATAGTTTTAATAATATATATATTAATATCATTTCCTTAATTACTTGAGTAATTAATCTTCTTTATATTAATGGGATATTCTTTATTATTTTCTTATTATTCCAAGAATATTCCAATATTAAACATGATTATGATAATTAATTTAGTTAATTATTTGAGTACTTAATTTACATTTGTATATATTAATGGGATTTTCTCAATTAATTTCTTATTATTTCAAGAATATTTCAATGTTAAACCTTTTTATCAATATTAAATTAATATATATTATTAAAACTATATATGGCTATATATTAGATAAAATCATATATTATTATGTATAATTTAAATATGTTCCTAGTGTGTTTATTAATATTATTTTCTTAATTATTCGATGTTTTTTGCACATATATAAACACAATCATAAATTTACACACGCATTACAAGAACTTACAAAAACACATATGCACACACATGCACAACCCTAAACCAAACTGAAGAAATAGGTTGCTTCTTTATTGAAACATCATGTTCAACGCATGTATGATATATGTATTCAATCTGTGTGACTGTATGTAACACATTGAATTTACATGTGTAATATTATATTAAGCTTGTTGGGAGAACCCAAACCCTAAACCCTAAACCCTAACCCTAAACCCTAATATGTAACACAATGAATTTACTCATGTAATATGTATGTATGTCTGTGTGTATACACATGTGCATGTATATATGTGTACTCTGTATGTATATATGTGTACTTTCTGTCTTCTCTCATACATACACACCATGCATGATTCCATGTTAATATGTACTGTCTCTCTTCTCTCAAACATATACACCATGCATGATCTATAATATGTACTCGGTCTCTCTAATATTATGTACTAATATGTGTGTATGTCTGTGTGTATACACGTGTGTATGTATATATTATGTGTATTAATATATGTATGTGTATGTATGTATTGATACACATGAAACTTTAACACTCTCATGGACACACACATGTTAAATCCCTGCATGATTTATATTTTTGAGGTGTATGTGATACACCCACGCACACGCACGCGCTAATAATATAATGAAAGAATATTCGTTTAGGGCGAATCTATATTTTATTCTTTTTAGGGTTTAAGTATATTCTCAGAAGGAATATTCTATTAGGGTTATATATATATTTAATTCCTTTAGGGTTTAGGTATATTCCTAGGGTTTCAAGAGGCGGCGGCTGTGAAATCGGCGGCGGCGGCTGTGCACACAGGTGAGATCTGTGTGTGTGTGTGTGTGTGTGTGTATGTATATATGTATAGGAGTGTGCGTATAAATTTATTATTAGTTTTATCTCTCGCACACACACGCACACTCCTGTGTATGTATATGTGTGTGTGGGTGTGTGTTTGTTTATCTGTATGATTTTATTTGTTTCGCTCACACACGCATACACACGATATACATATACACATATATATATATACCTATATACATATATACATACATATATTATGTGTACCAGTATCTGTAAATTTTTTTATTGATCTATCTCTCCCACACACACGCACACCACACACACACACACACACACACACACACACAGAATATATATATATATATATTATGTGTACCAGTATCTGTAAATTTTTTTTTATTGATCTTCTTACACACACACTTTACACACACACACACACACACACACACACACACACACACACACACACACATATATATATATATATATATATATATATATATTATGTGTACCAGTATCTGTAAATTTTTTTTTATTGATCTATCTCTCCCACACACACGCGCACTGCTTTACACACACACACACACACACACACACACATATATATATATATATATATATATATATATATATATATATATATATAATCAATGCATATTAACAAATAGTATACAACACTAGTTTATATATATGCTTATATATTCATATTATATATATATACACACATATATATATGTGTGTGTTTATCTGTATAATTTTATTTATTTATTAGTTTTATCTCTCGCACACACACGCACACTCCTGTGTATGTATATGTGTGTGTGTGTGTGTTTGTTTATCTGTATGATTTTATTTGTTTCGCTCACACACGCATACACACAATATACATATACACATATATATATACCTATATACATATATACATACATACAACACTAGTTTATATATATGCTTATATATTCACAGACTCTCTCTCTTTCTCTATAGATTATATATCTATATACACACATATATATGTGTGTGTTTATCTGTATAATTTTATTTATTTATTAGTTTTATCTTTGCACACACACGCACACTCCTGTGTATATATATATGTGTGTGTGTGTGTTTGTTTATCTGTATGATTTTATTTGTTTCGCTCACACGCATACACACGATATACATATACACACATATATATACCTATGTACACACATATATTAGGTGTACCAGTACTGTATAAGTTTATTTATTTATCTATCTCTTGCACACACACGTACACTCCTATACATACATACATACATATATATATATACACACACACATATATATATGTGTGTGTTTTTATCTCGCTAAGCCCCTCGAGCGGCGGGATTAATCCCGCCGCTATAGTTGGGGCCATGGCGGCGGGATTAATCCCGCCGCCTTCAGGCATGGGTGAGCGGCGGGATTAATCCCGCCGCCGAGGCCCTTCACGCAGGCTATGGGCGGCGGGATTAATCCCGCCGCTCTACGACAAACCGAAGAGCGGCGGGATTAATCCCGCCGCCCATAGCCTGCGTGAGGGGCCTCGGCGGCGGGATTAATCCCGCCGCTCATCCATGCCCTGCGCGGAATGCGGCGGGATTTATCTCGCCGGCAATGGCCTGTGTGAAGGTTCTAATGGGCGGGATTAATCCCGCCGGATTCCGCGCAGGGCATTTACAGGGAATGGGCGGCAGGATTAATCCCGCCGCTCTTCGTGTCGCGGCGGGATTAATCCCGCCGCCCAGGGAATTCACGCAGGACATGAACGGCGGGATTTATCCGGCCCCACGCTCATGCCCTTCGCGGAGGGCGGCGGGATTAATCCCGCCGTTCACATGTCCTGCGTGAATTCCCTGGGCGGCGGGATTAATCCCGCCCCCACCCATCCCTGTTCAAAAATGCCGCAGCCAATATATATGTGTGAGCGCATGATTTACGAGAGGGCGGCGGGATTAGCCTCCGAACCTTCATTACCCGGTGGCGAGATTAATCTCCGAACCTTCATTACCCCATTGGTATGTTGAATCAATCCCGACTAACTCTGTCTGAGACGGAGAAGGTTTACAAAATACCAATGGAGGGAACCGAGAAGGGTGGTGGGATTAATTTCACCATCCCTTACATGGTGGGCGGGATTAATCCCGCCGCGTACGCATGCCCTGCGCGGAATCGGGCGGGATTTATCCCGCCGCCATTGGCCTGCCTGAAGGGCCTAGGCGGCGGGATTAATCCCGCAAGATTTCGCACAGGGCATTGGCGTTCGGCGGGATTAATCCCGCCGACTAAGGCCCGAGTGAAGGGCCTGGGAGGCGGGATTAATCCCGCCGGACGCCAATTCCCTGCGAAATCGGGCGGGATTATCCCGCCGCCATTGGCCTGCCTGAAGTGCCTAGGCGGCGGATTAATCCCGCCCGATTCCGCGCAGGAATTGGCGTCCGGCGGGATTAATCCCGCCGCATAGGGACCGAGTGAAGGCCCTGGGCGGCGGGATTAATCCCGCCGAGTCTTCAATGCCTGTTGGAGAAATGAATCTCGCCACCCTTCCCTTTTTCCTCCATTGGTGAGTTGGACCAATCCCAAACGTTTCTGTCTAAGACGTAGAAGGTTTACAACATACCAATGGAGGGGACTGGGAAGGGTGGCGAGATTCATTTAACCATCCCTTACATGGTGGGCGAGATTAATCCCGCCTCCTTTCTGGAGTCACTGAAGGGGTGTGAGAAATAAATCCTGCCCAGTTCTCTCTGAGACCGAGAAGGGTGGCAAGATTAATTCCGCACTCCCGTTCAAGGCCTCCAGAAAGGTGGCGAGATTAATCCCGCCCACTCTTTCAGGAGGCATTGAAGGGGTGGCGAGATTAATCCCGCCGCACCTTCCATGTGAATATATATGTGTATTAGTATATATAAGTTGCATATCTCATTTTATTTACTTTTATCATCTTTCATATTATTTCGAGTAAAAGCTAGGAATCTATGTAAAACTGTCCAGAGCTCACATTTGTGGTGGTTCTAAAACGAAATGTTATCTTTCTTTTGCACTAACACAAATGTGAGCTTCGGACAGTTAATTACGTCTACTTCTCTCTGTGTATTATTTTTGTATATTCGGGTTTATACAAGTGTGTGTGCGTTTTTATATAATTTATATTTATAGTGTATTATTTTGCAGAAGGACGATTTGATCAAACAAGGAGATCGAGTCATTAGTATGGAGTCGTCGTCAAATTCTGGGTAAGAATTAAAATAAAATCTGTTATACTCGGATACTTGAACTAATCATTTTTGTATTCAGATGTGGAATTGAGGTGACATTAAAGACAAGAGCAGGAGAAGAGATGGGCAGGGGGATTCTGGAATCAACTTGGCCATATTTTAAGATAAATGGGAAGCGCATTGGAGCAACCATGGCTGCTGTCAAATTAACCTCTGTCACATCTCATGGACAAGCAAAACAATGGAAAGTTGATTCGCTAGTCAAGCACCCGAAAGCAGGCTGCGAACCCAGATTGGACGATGCTCGACAGATATGCCTTGTTCCATCCAATGTCACGTTCTCGGATCCAGAGGTCGTCAGTTACAACATTAATCTCGGGTGGTTTTGTCGACTTGTGGATAATGACGTTCACGTGTTCACTAATGATGTTGACCTTGGAGTTCTTCTTCAACTCAACGAAAGCCCATCTATGGAGGGGATCCATCTGGATGTCTACTTCGAAGATCTTCAGACTCATCGAGTAGGTGTATTGTCAGGAGATATTGTTTCACAATACAGAAAATCAGCAAGTGGAGCAATCTTCCCTCTTGACATTGAAGAAGAACACAGCGACATCATAAGGGAGATTGAGAAGGTGGCTCGGTCTCAGGTTCTCTACAGATCACGTTCAATTTGCTTAGGAAGCTTCGGGAGCTGGAGCAGTGTGCCGAGAACACTAGAACAGCTGCAGTCGGGGATCACACATGTTGATTCGGATCGCAAAAGAAAATCATCAATCGTTTTGTCAGCTGCACCTGTGGCATCTCATGCTGCAATAAGTCACAAGGAAATGATGTTGGATGATAAGATTTATCCTTGTAGGGTTAAATATTGCAGCGTCAACCCAAACTTCAATTACAGGCCACTCAACCAGGAACGTGTAGCTGAGCTCATGGAGAAGATGAAGGACGACAATTCTTATACCGTTCCACATAATGCTTTTTGTGTCCATACTATGAAAGAAGGAAGGGTGCTGACAAAGTCTGGATCACAACACCAGAACAACTCATGAAGATTCAGACGGAGAATAAAAGATCTATCAAGTACTACATCATTAGTGGCCAGCACACAATAACGGCAGCCCAACGACTTCTCGAAGAACACAACAAAGGAACGATGGCAACAAAACTTTCCGAGCATACCCGTGAGAAGCTGACAAAAAGATCGGCGTTTTTAGCTAAGCCGAATCTCACAATCGAGCAGTACCATAAGTTATCGGCGGAATGGGACGCTGCCGACACCAACCACTACAACAGCAAAATATGGGAGAAGTTTAAACACACGCGAGCCGTGTGGGAATCTCTTCAGCGACCACAAAGAGCTACCGCAGGGAATACACAATCTGCGGAATACCGGGTAAGCAAATTGTTTGGGCGGGATTTATCTCGCCGGTATATTAATCTGTCTTTTTCCTCAGAGAGTTGAAGAAATTGCAGCAGTTGATTTTGCCCAGGTGGGCGGGAAGGAAACATCATTTCTGATGATGTTGATTTCTTGCCCCGAAGATAGGATCTTTGCCAAATGGTTGGGGATTATGGAATCCTTTTCAAAAGGAACACTGAAGAAGAAGCAGACAAGTGAAGGGGAGCCCTCAGAAAAGTCTGCAAAGAAACCCAGTAAGACGCCGAAGGCTAAGTCTGTTCAATCTACAAAGGATGTAGACAACGATTTCAAGCTCACATGGTTGAAGCCTTTAAATGGAACAACGATGGAGGAGATGGAAGTCTTGGCTGATTTGGTGATCGATGGCAAACTACAAATCAATAACAGCAGCCCAACCTCTCCTTTTCATCTCAAGGCAATGGAGTTGAAGACGGTCAGGCATTTCAAGGAGTGGTTGGGAATACACTGCCACAAACTGGGTTGGACCTCGACTTCAACATATGAAGAGGTTAGCAAATATTTGCATGTGACGAACGATGATATGCTTGTCGAATGGGTGAACCAATCGGAAGATCTAGGCAAGAATCTATTGCACGCCAACGCCAAAAAGGAGAACATTGGGATGACGCCTTCTCTTATGGCAGTCCTTCAGCAGCGGAGAACCGAATTGAACCTTATAAAGGAGGATGCTACGAATCACGACAAGCCCTACAGATGTTTGTTGTTAGATTCGGAGACTTTATGGGGTAACATCACTGCTTGTAGGAAACCGTTTCAATTGTTCGTGATGGATCGGCGGGTGTCAAAAAATCTTTCGACAGATAGGGCACTAGAGGATCTGGTGGAGAAACTTAGCCGTGCAAGCATATACATAGAAGGTATTTATTATTGAATTCATGCTTGCGCTCTTCACTGATACCTACTTTTTCAGGTATTTATTTCTTGATTCTTGCTCATGTCACCGATACTTTTGCCTTCGCCTTCGCCAAGAAGAATAGACATCGTTGGACAGGATTTTATATGAACGATGCTAATCCCAAGTGCATTGATACTGTTGTTCACTTGGTTGTTAGGAATGCGCCAAACAATTTCAAGCTTCCAAATGACTGGCCAGGCATCTGTTTGCACTCCAACGGCCCTGAACCTCCATCCGATACACCGATAGGTATGAGTGACGTATTCGGCAATGTACGTTATCCAAACATACAAGTCAAGCGGCACGGAGCATCGTCAACTTGATCAGGGGTCCTCACAGTGATGCGTGGGTTTTTGACTACTGCACTAGGGGGTCCGTCTTGAAGGAGTGTTACCTTCGGCATACATGTGTGTTTGCCGTTGAGAAGGATAAGACCATGGTTGAGGACCTGAACAAGTGGATAGATTGGGTCTCAACTGAGTACCCCAACGATTCCATAAAGGCGTATTTGAGAAAGTTCCCTCCAGATAAGTGCGATAGCTCTGAAGGTGAATCTGGTTCAATCTCGGAGTCTGAGAACGAACATCAATCAGATATTAGACCGGAAGTTATCTCGAGGAGTACAGAACATTCGCACACTCCAGGACCCATGGAAACATCAATAGAAGATGCAGAAGATCTTGAACCATCTCACAAGCGGCTTAGACCTTCTTCGCCTCATTCAGAAGGTAATAGCGAAGAAGAATTGATAATGAATTGATAGAGTGATGAATAGTTGTAAATGAGTGTAACATAAGGCATTTTTGTATATTTCTTTTATATTTGTACAGAAAATAAATTCTCAAGGATTAATGAAGCTTTTAGTTCAAACATGGGTCACACATTAACAAGGTAAATAATATACCTTGATAATTTTAAGGTCAGCTAATTATCATTTTGCAGATGTAATGAAATAATTGAGAACATGGATTTTCAGCATTGCCATGAGGTAAGAGAGGGGTTTGGCGACAATTTTTGTGCCACATGTCAGAATGACAGAGTTCATGCAGGAAATGGATAATAATGCAGCTCAAAACATCGTTACCATGGGGGCCACTTCAGTTTTTGCATCATCATTTTTATTGGCTTCAGTTCCGAAATCAATTTCTTCAGCGCATGCAATATCTGAATCTTGTAAGGATGATGTACAATTAAATGATGAAGGGATAGGCAACGAAATAGTGGCAACGGATAAATGTGAAAGGGAGCAAACAAGTGATTTGCAAAGTATTCAAGAGGCAACGCTATCTCATGTTACTCATGGCCATATTGTGTTGTTGGATGTCAATGGTGTTCTGCTTCATCGACAAAGGCCCGAGGATAGAAAAACAGAAATCAAACAAGGAGATTTCATTCCTTGTCATGGTAAATTTCGATATGATATTTTTTCGTCCAGGGTTGGATCGTCTCTTTCAAAAGCTTAAGGAGATGGGTGCGCTTGTGGGGATTTGGTCATGCATGCAGATTCATAACTTAACACCGCTGTTGAGTTTACTTAAGAAACATTGTAGTGTTGCAGAAGAGGTGATTCGTAAAGATTGGATTTTTGACCAGCGAATGTTAAACCTCTCGAATTTCACAAATAAGAAAGGAAAGCAAGCCATACTTCTTCAAGAATGAAAGAATAATTGGGACTCATGGGGAGATCAGTCGCTTAAGGATAACGAAGAATGCACATATCTTAGTAGTAGACGACTCTCCTCAGAAGGCTATGCTCAACCAAAACATTGCTTGTATTCATCCAATCACTTTCGATCCATATTCTGATATCGATATCATGGATGAGCTAGTGAACTACTTGGATACGTGCCTCAGAAAGAAGAATCTCGAAAATTTTTGTGAGCAGTATCCACCGTATCATACATTTCCTGAAGCTTTTCTTTCTCGTGATATTGAATTTTATAAAATGAAGGATAGCAACCGGGCGCTTTATAATATTATTCTTAAGGAACGTCAGTTTTTAGATGAGCCTTTATGCAGACCTTCTCTTATCACATCTTATGTATTAACAAGGATGGCAACTCCCAATTGCATTCGTGAGAGTGTTAAGTGGTGGCAACAACATCAAGATATTGACCAAAATGATTTGATTAATCCGGAGAGTGATGATTTAGACAAAATGAAAAGATTTCTTTGTATGATAGAAAGAAAGTATTTATAAAAAAATTAACATGTTGATAAGAAAATGATTTCATTTGTAATTATGTTTGATAGTATTTCTTCATTATTGTAAACTATTTTTAGAATAATATGAATATTCTAAGATATTTTAGGAATATTCCTTACTAAGTAAGGTTATTGAAGGATTAATTAATTAATTAATTAATATTTAAGGCTTAATTACATATTAATTAAATGATTAATTAATAATTAAAACTTAAGTATTAATTAGTAATTTATTTTATATTCCCATTTTCACGTATCATGCCCACTTTAGTTACAACGTGCATACACATTGTTAATAAAACTCCATATACTTGTATGATATTTCATAATATAAATAAGAACACACACACCTGTGTGCATTCGAGTAATGGGTTATATGTGTTGTTCTATCAAAGTACACTCCAGGATTCTTAATAACATCCGTCGTATTTGGTGAAATCCGTGTTCCTTAGAGACCAAAACTTCTGCACGAATGTTTTACATTACCTAAGACAGTATCTAACCTTCTAGCTCTTGTTGAATCAACCCATGAACCATCTCACCAATTAGATGTCCACACCTCAAGAGTGTTCCAGAAAAATTTCTAAGGTGAATTTTAAGTATTCAACCAGCCACTGATGCATTACCTAGAATGTTATTTCCAACTGCCATAACAAGAGTTGCACGTTTTGTTGCTAAATCATCCTTAAAATACATTGTTTTTGACTTGAGCAAGCCCATTGGAAATATTAGAGAGAATCTCACTCCTCACTTGGTCTTGGTGAGGAGTCTTCTTTTGTGGGAAAGAGTTCACGAGGTAGAACATTTGCCATTTGATCTAAAAAAAGTATTGATTGAATAATTCTTTTTCGAGCTTTCAATTGACATGTGATTAAAACATTGTATATGTAATCCACAATATGAATAGATGCTGCTCTAATCCATATATCCTATAGGCCTTTTTTTCCCTAGAGATCGTGTAGTAGACTTTTTCTTCTGATTCTATGCACCTCCTCTTGATACAATGCTTGACAGCCATTTTGATGAACACATACTCTTATTGGTGCGAATACATTGGAGGTGAACATTCACAATCTTAGGGGGTCTTCTTCTTCCTTAGCCTAATCAGGCAACACATGGCATAAGTTACTTTATCCTTTATTAAATATTTTAATTAATTATAAAATTTATTAAATATACCAACCAGAAACTGAAATAAGCTGATCGTACACGACCTCTGATTGGGGGAACTGTTGTAATTATTTGGATAAAGGAAAATATTTTCGATGTAAATTCTTTTATTGCTTCAATACAAAGTGCACGGCAATTTTTATTTGACACACACGCACGTATGGATGCACGCTTGCACACGCACACACCCAATTTAGTGTGTCCATTGGAACATATATAGACACTCCACGAATATTCATAAGTATTTGATCTGGGATGCAGTATAAAAAGGCCAATATATGCCGTCGGATATCTATATATAAAGCCAATTAGGGCCTCTACATTGATCATGGATCGCGAGGTGTGGCGCTGCAGCGGCAGGAGCAAGAGCAAGGAGGAGAGATGGAGCGGAAGCGGCGTGCAATGAACGTAGTGATGGAGGACGGCAGACTGATAGGAAATTGATGGGAGAGAATAATGTCTGAAATACCGAGTAAGTAAATTGTCTTGGCGGGATTTATCTCGCCAGTACATTAATATGTTCTTTTTTTTGTAAAGAGCTGAAGAAATTGCAGCAGTTGATTTTGTCCAGGTGGGCGGGAAGAAAACATCCTTTCTAATGATGTTGATTTCTTGCCCCGAGGATAAGATCTTGGGTAGGGATTATGAAATCGTTTGCAAAAGAAATATTGAAGAAAGAAGCAGACAAGTGAAGGGGAGCCCTCAGAGAAGTCTGCAAAGAAACCTAGTAAGACGCCAAAGTTTAACTATGTTCAATCTACAAAAATGTAGACAATGATTTCAAGCTCACATGGTTAAAGCTTTAAATGAAACAACGATGGATGAAATGGATGTCTTAACTGATTTGGTGATTGATGGCAAACTACAGATTAAACAATAGCAGCCCCACTCTCTCCTTTTCATGTCAAGGCAATGGAGTTGAAGACGTCAGGCACTTCAAGGAGTGGTTGGGAATACACTGTCACAAACTGGGTTGGACCTTGGTTTCAACATACGAAGAGGTCAGCAAATATTTGCATGTGATAAATGATAATATGCTTGTTTAATAGGTGAATCAATCGGAAGATCTGGGCAAGAATCTATTGCATGCCAACGCTAAAAGGAGAACATTGCTTCTCTTATGGTAGTCCTTCGAACCGAGTTGAACCTTATAAAGCAGAATACTACGAATCACGACAAACCCTACAGATGTTTGTTGTCAAATTCGGAGACTTCATGGAGTAACATCACTGCTTGCAGAAAACCATTTCAATTGTTCGTGATGGATCGGTGGGTGTCAAAAAATCCTTCAACAGATAGGGCACTAGAAGATTTGGTGGAGAAACTTAGCCGTGCAAGCATGTACATAGAAGATATTTATTATTGAATTCATGTTTGCACTCTTAACTGATACCTATGTTTCAGGTATTATTTTCTTCATGTCACCGATACTTTTGCCTTTGTCTTCACCAAGAAGAATAAACATCGTTGGACAAGATTTTATATGAATGATGCTAATCCCAAGTGTATTGATACGGTTGTTCACTTGGTTGTTAGGAATGCACTAAACAATTTCAAACTTCCAAATGACTGGCCAGGCTCGTTTGCACTCCAACGAGCTGAACCTCCATCTGATCACCCGATAGCTGAGAGGGACATATTTGGCAATGTACGTTATCCAAACATTACAAGTTAGGCTGCACGGAGCATCATCAACTTGATCAAGGGTCCTCACAGTGATGCATGGGTTTTGACTACTGCACTAGGGGATCCGTCTTGGAGTGTTACCTTCGGATACATGTGTTGCTGTTGAAAAGGATAAGACCATGGTTGAGACCTGAACAAGTGGATAGAGAGGTTCTCAACTGATTACCCAACAAATTCATACAGGAGTATTTGGGAAAGTTCTCTCCCGAGAGTGCGATAGCTCTAAAGAGAATCTGGTTCAATGTCAGAGTCTGAGGACGATCTTTAATCAGATATTAGACTGGAAGTTATCTTGAGAAGTACAGAACATTCCAATACTCCATTGACCATGGAAACATCAACATAAATATGGAAGATGTTGAATGATTCTTCCAAGTGGCTAAAAACCTTCTTCGCCTCACTCAGAAGGTAACAGCGAAGAAGAATTGTTAATGAATTGTTAGAGTGACGAATACTTTGTAAATGAGTGTAACATAAGGCATTTTTGTATATTTCGTTTATATTTGTATAGAAAATAAATTCTCAAGGATTAAAGAAGCTTTTAGTTCAAACATGAGTCACACATTAACAAAGTAAATAATATACCTTAATAATTATAAGGCCAGCTAATTATCATTTTGCTGATGTAATGAAACAGTTGAGAACATGGATTTTCAACATTGGCATGAGGTAAGAGAGGGGTTTGGCAAAAATTTCTTGTGCCACATGTCAGAATGACAAAGTTCATGTAGGAAATGGATAATAATGCATCTCAAAACATCCTTACCATGGGGACCACTTTAGTTTTTTCATCATTATTTCTATTACCTTCAGTTCCTAAATCACTTTCTTTAGCGCTTGTAATATCTAAATTTTGTAAGGATGATGTACAAGTAAATGATAAAGGGATAGGCAACAATATAATGTCAATAGATAAATGTGAAAGGGACCAAACAAGTGAGTTGCAATGCATTCGAGAGGCAATGCTACCTCTTGTTACCCATGGTCATATTGTGTTGTTGGATGTCAATGGTGTTTTGCTTTATCGACAAAGGCCCCAGGATAGAAAAAAAAAATCAAACAAGGAGATTTCATTCCTTGTCATGATAAATTTTGATAATATCATTTTTACCTAGGGTTTGTCAAGCCACGATCCAGGAACCAGAAAAGAAACAGGATTCCAAGGACAGGAAGGCTTGACTCAGGAACAGGACCGAGAGCAGGAACAGGAACTAGGAATAGGAAAGGACGGATCTAGGAGCAAGACAGGATCAGGATAGGATCCGGGAGCAAGACAGGAAAGCAGGACAGGATCCAGACAAGACAGAAGCAGGACAGGATCCAGGAGCAGGACAGGAACAGGAGCGGAGACAGGACAGGACAGGAAACAAGACAAGAGATTGATCGTAGTAAGACTGGTGTTGATAGTAACTGATTGTACAACAATTAGGTCGGAGCTTTTATGCTCACAACTCCAAGAGCTAATCTAGGCATGAGTGCTAAAAGTGGTTGCATGCATGCAAAAGTGATTGCATGCATGCAGAGGCTAAGATGAGTCCACATGTCCCTTATCCTCTAGGCATATCCTGTGGCATATCCTGTAGGAATATCCTGCAACCGAATCCTGTGTCCGGAATCCTGGTAGGAATATCCTGTAGGAAACCTGCAACCCATATCCTGTATCCGGAATCCTGTAGGAAAGTCCTGCAACCCATATCCTGTATCCGGAATCCTGTATTCTGTATCGGGTCGTGACAGCACCTCCTCCCTAAAGACGAGTTCCACGAGTCTTGGGACCTGGTTTAGCAGGATAATGCCGATGGAAGGCAGCAACCTTGGAAGAAGCATGGAGTAAGTTGGATGCAGGTTCCCAAGTGCGATCAGTAGGCAATACCCTTTCCAATCCACCAAGTATTGGAGTTGGTGACGATGAAGACGAGAGTCAAGGATGGCTGCAACTTCGTACTCAGGTTCAGTGTCAATGACCACAGGAGGGGGAGGAGAAGAAACACGACCGGGAAGAGAAGAAGGATGATACGGCTCCAACAAGAGGTGTGAAACACAGGATGAAGTTTCACCGTGGATGGTAACTCGAGTCGGAAAGCTACAGGATTTACCTCCGCCACGATCCTGTAAGGGCCCAATCGTTGAAAATCCAACTTAGAAGAAGGCCTGTTGGTGCGAATGTGTCGACGAAGAAGCCACACGAGATCACCAATCTTGTATGCAGGTGCCGGCTGACGGTGAGCATCAGCATGATGCTTGTATCGTTCCTGTGCCTGTGAAGATGAACCTGGAGATCATCCTGTACCTGCCGAAGATGCTGAAGACGATCCTGTACTGCAGGAGCGGAAGAAGGAGAAGCGGGAGGAGCAAAGTCAAAACGTGGATGGTGGCCTGTAAGAGCAAAGAAAGGTGTCTGTCCTGTAGATGCGTGATGGAGTTGTTGTAGGCAAACTCCGCCATTGGAAGAAGGTCCAACCAGTTGTCCTGCTGGTAACTGATGAAGCAACGAAGATACTGTTCTAAGGTCTGAATTGTGCGTTCGGACTGCCCATCGGTTTGTGGGTGATATCCTGAAGAAAGATCCGCTTTACCTGTAGACTCCGAAGAAGCTCTCGCCAAAACTTGGACATGAATTGTGGACCTCGATCGGAAACAATGCTCTCAGGAAGACCATGATGTCGGAACACCTCGGATCACCAACTCGGCAGTTGTCTGACCTGTAGCTGTCTTGTTGCAGGGTAGGAAATGAGCCTGCTTGGTGAAACGGTCAACCACCACAAGAACTGCATCAAATCCACGAGAAGGAGGAAGATCTGTGAGGAAATCCATAGAAATGGATCTCCAAGGAGCAGAAGGAACAGGAAGAGGACGAAGAAGACCAGAGGGTGCATGATGAGGCATCTTCGACCTGCTACAAGTGTCACAACTCCGTACAAACCTCTCCACAAAACCTCGCAACCCAGGCCACCAATAGTTGCGAGTCACCAACTCCACTGTCTTGGCCACACCAAAATGTCCTGTAGCCGGGGTATCATGACAATCCTGTACCACACGAGTCCTGGAAATACCAACAGGAACGTACAGGAGACCTTCCCGGTACAGGAGTCCATCCTGTATGGTGAACAGGTTGTAGTCTGGACGGGAACTGGAGGAAGAGGAACTTGCAACGTCAGGATGAATGTGTGAGAACACATTCTTTGCCAAGTCGTCTGTAGCCAACTGCGAACGGACGTCCTGTAGGAGTGTTGAATTTGCTGGAGCCTGATGAACCTGCAGTGCCGCAAGCCGGAAACGATCAGGACCCAACAACACTTGCCTTTGACAGTCAAATGCAGGATCGCCCGGGCTTGGTGCAAGGTAAGAGCGCCTAGACAATGCGTCCGCCTTGCCATTCCGAAAACCGGGCCTGTAGACGATGACGAAGTCAAAACGTGATAGGAACTCTGCCCACCTAGCCTGTCGCCGACTGAGGACCGAGCCGTTTGAAAGTACTCCAGGTTCTTGTGATCCGTAAGAACTTGTACAGGATGTGCAGCACCTTCCAGGAAATGCCGCCACTCCTCAAACGAATCCACAATGGCCTTGAGTTCCTTGTCATGAATCTCGTAGTTGATCTCCGCCGACAGGAACTTACGAGAGTGAAAAGCTACAGGATGAAGCAACTTGTCCTCTCCAACTTGCGATAGGACGGATCCTACTGCAAAATCCGAGGCATCTGCTTCAATGAAGAAAGGATGAGAAGGGTCAGGATGTGCTAAAATCGGAGCTGTCGTGAAACGTCCTTGAGTGTTGTGAACGCGTGTTCCGCCTTGTCGGACCAAGAGAAAAGTCCTGTGCGCTTGGTGAGTTCTGTGAGTGGAAGTACACGCTTGGAGAAGTCCTGTATGAACCGCCTGTAGAAGTTTGCAAAGCCAAGGAAACATTGTACATCTCGTACCGACTTGGGCCTCTCCCACTCCACGATGGTCTTCACCTTGTGCATGTCCATGGAAACGCCAGCAGGAGAGACGATGTAGCCCAAGAACTCCACCGAATCCCTATCGAAAAAACACTTCTCCAACTTCGCGTACAGGCCATGCTCGCGAAGCCGCTCTAACTAGTCGTACATGCTTGTCATGTGCCGCCTGGTCCTTGGAGAAAATCAAGATGTCGTCGAGGTAGATCACCACAAACTGGTCCAAGAAGTCACGAAATGTCGTTCACCATGTGTTGGAACACGCTGGGGCATTGGTAAGGCCGAAAGGCATTACCGTGTACTCAAAATGTCCATACCTTGTACGAAAGGCAGTCTTCCACTCATCGCCGGGACGAATCCGTACAAGGTTGTAGGCCCTCGTAAGTCGATCTTCGTGAACACCTTTGCTCCTCGCAGCCGATCGAGAAGTTCCGGGATCAATGGCAACGGGTACCGATTCCGAATGGTGACTTGATTCAAACCCCTGTAGTCCACAACCAAACGTAAACTCCCATCCTTCTTCTTGACAAAGAAGATAGGCGCTCCTGCAGGGGACTTTGAGTGACGAATGAAGCCGGATGCCAAGTTGTCCTCGATGTACTGACGAAGAACCTCCAACTCTGTGGGTGACAATGCATAAATCGGTCCGAATGGTGGAGTCTTTCCTTCCGCAAGATCAATAGGACAGTCGTAGGACCTGTGAACAGGAAGAACTGCAGCCTTGTGCTTGTCAAAAACGTCCTTAAAGTCGTGGTACTTGGATGGTAGGGAAGAAGGAGGAGAAGGAGAAGGAGAGGAAGGAGAAAAAAGGAGAGTCGGATACAGGAAAGGTAGAAGAGGACGTAGGAGTTACTTGAAAGGCAAAAAGGTGGAAGGAGCAGGATCAGTGGCGAGTTCATGCATGGTAGTGGTAAGAACTCGGAGAGGAGAAGGAGGGAGCTGTGACTGAAAAAGAGGAAGGATCTTGGGGGTGGAACAGAAGCAGGGTAACAGAAAGAGCAGGATTGGAAAAAACCTGTGTGGGTGTTGATGAGTGTACAGGATTGGAAGAATCCTGTACAGGAGTCCGTGGTTGCGCAGGAGTGGGAAAAGCCTGCGAATGTGCTGACGAATCAACAGGAGGTGGATCCTGTTGAGGAGGAACCTTCGACACTGATACAGGATTGGAAGAACCCTGTACAGGACACCGCAAACTTACAGGAGTGGAGAGAGCCTGCGGATGTGCTGAGGAACTGACATGAGGTGAATCCTGTCGAGGAGGAGTCTTCAACACTGGTACAGGAACAGGCACGGTCAATCCTGTAGCTTGTACTGCCTCAGATACTAAGGATGTATCCTGCACACAGGAAGGTACAGGATTGATCCTAGCTGTCGGAGAGGAAAACGTGAGCGTCCTAGACCTCCAGTCGATCTGCGGATTTGCAACAACGAACCATGGCATGCCCAAAATGATGGGAGTCGACCGAGTCTTGATCAAGTTGAAGGAAATTGAACAGTTGAATGTGCCATACTGCAGGAGAGAGGTTCGGTAGCATGGGTAACTGCACCAGAAGCAATCAGACGCCCATCGGCCACCTCTACAGGAACTGCACGCTTCAACTTCACCACCGAAATGCCATGTTGAGTTGCAAACGTGTCATCCATGAAGCATGCATTTGCACCAGTGTCTAACAAGGCAAACTCCATGAGCTCTCGATTATTAAGATGAATGTGTACAGGAAACTTAAGTGATGGGATGGTATGAGCAGCACCAATGGAGCCTGCACCTACGTCCAACTTCGCGGCTCCTAGACGAAGTGGACATTGGAGTTTTCCGACTGAACTTCAGCTTCAACTTCACGCGTCTTGAAGTTCCTGGCTTTAATAGGACAATCTGCCACCTTGTGTCCTGCTCCACCACAATACAAGCACAGGTTCTCACTGCGACGACGTTGCTTCTCAGCAGCGGAAAGAGAGCCACGCTTGGATTTCTCAACCTCCATAGGAACTACTCCAGAAGGTGGTGCAGGAACATGTACCACAGCTGCAGGATTGGTTTGCAGGAACTGCTGACGGGATCTTTCCTGACGACGCTCGAACAAACGGTTGTCGCAACGAACAGCTTGTTGCATGATCTCCTAATGTTTGGGCATCCGGTAACGTAAGGAGAAGGTCCTTCACGTCATCCCTCAACCCAAAACGGAAGTGTTCGATCAATGCAGTCTCGTCCCATGGAATGTTCGTGCAAAGTTGCTGAAATTCGGATGCATAGACGGAAGCTGGTCGGGATCCTTGAGTGAGCTTCCGTAACTTCGTGCATGCAGAACGGTACTTATCAGGATCTCCAAAACAGGCTTCAAAGGCAGCCACGAAACCTTCAAAGTCTTCCATCAATGGGTCGTCACGCTCCAGCAAGGGGGCAACCCAAGCCCGTGGAGATCCACTTAGTAAGGATGCCAAAAGACCCACCTTTTGAGCATCAGTCGAGTAGCGCCGTGGTTGCATACGGATCAAGAGCCGGATCTGATTCAGGAAACCTTGGAAATCGGCACGATTGCCACTGAACTTCTCTGGCATGCTAACCTTCGGCTCCGAAGAAAAGTTTGATGAAGAGGAACCACCGATGCCTGGGAGAGAGCCTGCGCAGCAGCCTTGGAGGATGCATCAGCAGCTGCATGTGCCGCAGTGGTGGAACCTTGCAGGTCGGTGACCACTTGGCGCAAAGTGGCCAGCTCATGAAGTAACATTTGGTGCTCGCGTTGAAAGCGCTCAAAATCAGCCATGATCTAGGAAAGAAAAAGGAGGAAAATGAAGGAAAAGAATCAAGAAAAAGGTAGCTGGAAAAGGAGAACTATGAAAGTTACTATCAAACTGTCAAGCCACGATCCAGGAACCAGGAAGAGAACAGGATTCCAAGGACAGGAAGGCTTGACTCAGGAACAGGACCGAGAGCAGGACAGGAACTAGGAATAGGAACAGGACGGATCTAGGAGCAAGACAGGATCAGGATAGGATCCGGGAGCAAGACAGGAAAGCGCAGGACAGGATCCAGGAACAAGACAGAACAGGACAGGATCCAGGAGCAGGACAGGATCCAGCAGGAAGACAGGAGCGAGACAGGAACAGGACAGGAAAAACAAGAACAAGACAAGACGAGATTGATCGTAGTAAGACTGGTGTTGATAGTAACTGATTGTACAACAATTAGGTCGGAGCTTTTATGCTCACAACTCCAAGAGCTAATCTAGGCATGAGTGCTAAAAGTGGTTGCATGCATGCAAAAGTGATGCATGCATGCAGAGGCTAAGATGAGTCCACATGTCCCTTATCCTCTAGGCATATCCTGTGGCATATCCTGTAGGAATATCCTGCAACCGAATCCTGTGTCCGGAATCCTGGTAGGAATATCCTGTAGGAAAGTCCTGCAACCCATATCCTGTATCCGGAATCCTGTAGGAAAGTCCTGCAACCCATATCCTGTATCCGGAATCCTGTATTCTGTATCGGGTCGTGACAGGGTTGGACCGTCTCTTTCAAAAGTTTAAGGAAGATTTGGTCATGCATGCAGATTCACAACTTGACACTGCTGTTGAATTTACTTAAGAAACATTGTAGTGTTGTAGAAGAGGTGATTCGTAAAGATTGGATTTTTGACCAGCAAATATATTATAAACCTCTCGTATTTTACGATATAAGAAAGGAAAGCAAGTCATACTTCTTCAAGAATGAAAGATTTATTATGCTTTATGGGAGATCAATCAGTTAAGGATAATGAAGAACACACATATCTTAGTGGTAGACAACTCTCCTTAGAAGGCTATGCTTAACCAAACATTGTTTGTATCCATCCAATCATTTTCGACCCATATTCTAATATCAATACCATGGATGAGCTAGTGAACTACTTAAATATGTGCTTCAAAAAGAAGAATCTCGAAAACTTTTGTGAGCAATATCTACCATATCAAACATTTCTTAATGCTTTTCTTTCTCGTGATTTTAAATTTTATAAAATGAAAGAGAGCAACCGGACACTCCATTCTTAAGGAATGTTATGTTTTAGATAAGTCTTTATGCAGTCTTGTTCTTATCAGAGCTTATGTATTAATAAGGATGGCAACTCCTAATTGCATTCGTGAGTGTTAGGTGGTAGTAACAATATAAAGATATTGACCAAAATGATTCAATTAATCTGGAGAGTGATGACTTAAACAAAATGAGGAGATTTCTGTGTATGGTTAAGGAGAAGTATTTATAAATAGATTAACATGCTGATAAGGAAATGATTTCATTTGTAATTATGTTTGATAGTATTTTTTAATTATTGTAAACTATTTTTACAACAAAGAATAATATGAATATTCTAAGATATTTTAGGAATATTCCTTACTATTGAAGGATTAATTTATTAATTAATTAATATTTAAGGCTTATTATATATTATTAAATAAAAAAATTAATAATTAAAACTTAAGTATTAATTAACAATTTATTTTATATTCCCATAATATTCAATCTAAAGTTTTTTCTTTTCATGTAGTCTCTATGGGCTAGTCAAATGAATACAATTTATTTGGATAAATTGATATATAAAATTATACAAATTAACAAGAGTCAATATCCTTAATAATTAAAAATAAAATATTAATCCATAAAAGACAATCTTGAAAACTTTAGGTTGAGCTTTTAATCCTCATTATTAGCTTAGTTAACTACTTAATTATAGTTTATATTTCCTTGACAATTAAGAAAAATAAATAAAAATCATTAGTCAAATATTGACTAGACCCGCCTTTTGAAAGTCCAATTTCGATGAACTTCTCAGTTCTCAGTTCTTGTCCAGACTTTTAGGAGCCAAAAAGTCGCGGCAAAAATTGTATACAAGCGTATGTCTACGCACCGACATACGTGTAAAGAACATTATATTCTAAACACTTTAAACTAGCATGCATACATATTTAAGTTTTTGACTAGCATGACTCAGTGCAAAGTAGTATTGATTATAACCATTACTACACAAAGTTTAAACATCCATATATGACATAAAAGTCTTCCCACGATTTAGAAGATGATAATGCCCGATCGAATACAGGATATGAGAGTGCTTCATTGATAAGTTCAAAGCTTCAATTAACGATCCACTGTCTTCACTGGACAACTGGAACTTCAACAAGAGTGTCTGCCAATGGTTTGGTGTATCTTGCTCTTCAGGCGGTCGAGTACTGCGTTGAGCTTACAATCTCTTCAATTATCTGGAGATTCCCCACCGCTTTGCTACAAGAACTGTTCATCTCCGCAGTTTAACAATATCAAATAATACGTTCACAGGTTCCATTTCCAACATGTTTAAGAATTGCACATTGGAAGTGTTTAGACTTGTCAAGCAACAAGTTCAGTGGTATTCTCATAAATGACTCTTCCTCAGCTCGTTGTAGGACTCTGAAGTTCTTAAACATTTATACAATGCTTTCTCCGGGCAGATTATTCTTGATAGAGATAAGTTTAATTCTCTTGAGGTTTTAGATGGGAGTCATAACAAACTCTCCGGTGAAGTCCAATGCTTCAAAAGTTTAAAGAGATTGAATTTAAGTTCTAATAAATTTCAATAAGATCAATGGAAATGGCACTATATGTTCTAAAACTTCGGCATTGGAACATCTCATAGTAGCAAACAATGTGCTAAGTGGTTCAACACTTGACTCAGTTATGTCTTGCAGTAGATTACAGATCTTGGATTTAAGTGTCAACTCTTTAACGGGGACAATTCCAGGGGTCTCGGCGAAAAGGAGGCTCCGGCTCAGGAGGCTTCATATTATTCTAGTATATTCGCGGATATTCTAGGGTTATTCTAGCATATTCTAGCATATTCTCAAGAATATTCTAGAATATATAAGTTTTTTAATATGCCGACTGGTTTAATATACGCCGACTGGCTTAATATATGCCGACTGCTTAATAAATATTATCCTAAACCCTAAACCATTTATCCTTGTAGCACCGGTGGGTCATGAACTCTGTTGCAATTCACCAGCAAACGGTGGACCTCCATGTCACTGAGCGATCGCCTTTGTAGAAAATATGTGACTTCCGGGTTCAAGCCAAGCACACGGCTATAGACGAAGTACATGTGTACACATGGCTCCAACTTTTGCTCTTCTGAAATGTAGAACAACTGCATGAAGGATAAGTATTAATAGTCACCTTTGCAGAGTCATTTCCTACCGACACAACGAAAGCCTCCTTCCGTCCTCTAGCTGTCACTTCAACATTTCGCACACAACCTAAAAATGTCTTGGCCTTGCAAGAAATTTTCTCTTGTTCCTTAGACATTTTTGTTGGAGTCCGAACCATACGTCCTTCGAAAGGTGGAATTGTTGTAGATCCAGCTCCACGTGGTGGCGATGGTGTTTTGTCCTTCTGACCCTCATCTACTCTTCCTGCCATCCCCTGTAAACCTTCAAGAACAAAGCCTGCATCCTGTAGTTCTCTGACCTCCTCACTTGTCAGCTTCGTTTCCTTGAGCACAGGCCAAACCGTTGGTGGTGTTGGAATACGTGACCGAAGAATTTTGCCGTTTGGCCGCGTGAAACACCCTGAATCTTTTGGGCAGAACCACATCATCTGTTGTACATACTCCTCATTCCCCAAGGCATCAATGTACATTCGTTTTCCATAGAATCCTGGTGCTGGCACTCTGCTTGGATAACCGATTGGTTTTTCCACACAGAGAAGTTCCTTCCTGATTCATCCCCAAACACTTAACCTTACTGGATGCTCCGATTTGTCTGATGGCCCACTCTGTTTTGAGCAATCTCTCTCTCTGAAACCTCTTTGAACCTTAACCTCTTTCTCCTGTTGTTTTGGACCACCGCTCTGTGTACTCTACATCATGTCTGTGTGAACGTCGAGCATCAGACTGTTCTGTTCCTGTGACTGTTCTCCTAACAGTTTGCACTCGAACGTTAGTGGTACTCGTGAACTCCGGGCTGGTCAAGTGTTCCTCGCCTTCCACCAGATTAATAATTGTTGATGGAGATACACTTTTCCCCTCAGAGGTTTGCGTTGCACTCGTTTCAACAGAGTTTCCTTCGAAGGCCCTGACCCTGTATACCTCCCTTCTTATTGCCGCTTTCACCTTCGCACTCTGCATAACTGCATCGGTGAGGTCTAACATTGTCGCCTCCAGCAATGGTACTCTTTTGGCCTGTCATGTCTCCCAGTTCCGCCATGGAGATGTGGTCCTCATACCTGATCCCACCAAGACAGCCATGTCTTCAAAGCTCGAATGTTTGACGCTCGTCCTTCCCAAAAAGACTCCAGAATTGCCAGTTGTTCTTTCTTAGATTGTTCATTCAGTGCTGCAGGCCAGGCACGAGCAAGCTTCATGTGTTCTTCGCGATGTTCTTCTGCGATCCATTTCTTTGTCACCTGACGCACGGATTGCATAAAGTGAAACAGACAGCTTCTTTCCCTCCCTTTCATCTTTGCTCCGTTGTTGAATACTTGGCGCAAGGCTATCCATATCGCTCCAGCCTCATCCGACATGAAACCAGCAAAGTTGACATTCTCCAAACCCTGCTTCTTACAAACCTCTAGCATTGTGTTCAAGAACTTCAGCACTGCAACATTATCTTCGCGGCACATATCTGCGTAAGCTATAGTACCATGGATCTGACACTGCAAGAGAGCGTTAGATAACGAAGATTAGAAAGTGTTATGAAGAGTTTTACAACTTACAATGGGTCATAAAGGTGTATTCCAATTGTCGCCCAGTCTGGTATGCGGTGCGTGTGGTCCAGAACAACCCATTGATCATGAAGGTCTCCTCCACTTTGACACCTTCTGATGTACTCAACTCCTGAACCGGTCCCTCAACTGTCATTTTGAAGATCAGAGGCTGCTCCTCAGCACCATGCAGTTCCATCCCTGGAACATGTATGACGTGAATGAAAGGTATTGGCAGCTTTGTCTTCAGCTCCAGAAGACCCTCGTAACCCTCTCTAAAGTGTGTCTCCTTCTGTCTTGATTGTGTAATCCAGTCCCGAGTCCTAAAGAAAAGGTCACGTCAGTGTGTAGAGATCTAAAGAAAAATACCTTCGATGGTTTGTTAAAGGTTCAAGTTTTGAGAGTAAACCAGTGTACGAGACTTCTCCTTCTTCCCTTGAAAAGTCTTCAAAATGAGCTCACGCGCGGCTTGAAACTCAATCACTTGTTGATTGGTTCGCGGACTGCTCTTTACCACGTTGCTGACACTAGATCTGGCTCGCTGAACGTTTGAAGCTGACACTGAGGGGCTGACTGGATGCTGATGAACACCTCTGTGAATGAACAACCTTGTAAAAGAAATGTCGTCTGGCAGAATGTAGTACACATAAGCTGGACAAGTGTGCACCAGCAATGGCTCTTCTCCACAATGCTTACATTTTATGCCTATTACTTTGCCTGTCTCAGTTGTCTTTGCCTTCTCCACAGCACCCTTGAAGTGACATTCATTTGCTTTCTTCTCAAAAGCCAAGTAGGGGCAGGTAGGATTGATGCATTGGAGATGTCCGACACATGAACTTCGACTGACTCGCGCCGGAACATGCCAGTGTGTTGTGCTCGGGTGTGTCCAATGGTAGCAGCCATCCTTGCGATTCATCCCCGAGTACTTCTCTGTGCTTTCTGTCTTAGGGGGAAGTTCGAAAATGACATTTCCATTGTATATCTGCGGTAGTTCAGAGACTCGTTTAACTTCAGACGAACCAATGAGATCCTTCCCTATCCTACATTTGTCTGCTCTTAGAAGACACACCAGCATGGATTCCTCACGCTCCTCTGTCCGCAACCTGAACAACGGGCCCTTTGCCGGGCACAATGTGTAAAAGACAAACTGGTTTGATGCATTGCCTTCTGGTAACAACTCCACATCTTCTCCAGAACTCGCAGAAACTGACATCAATTGAACCACATGTATACTGAACCAACAAGGAATGTTGAAAGCAATGTGAAGATCATGTTCAAACACAAAAGCATTTCCATCTTCATCGACTGGGAAATCTTTGTCAATGCCTTCATAGGTAACTCTGGCCATGACAACGCAAGGAGAAAGCTCGGTGGTTTAGGAAAGCAAAGCAAAAGATTAAACACACTTTCTCTTACCAAAAAAAAATTACAATCGTTAACAATAAACGTGAATACACGTTTGTATATAATTAATTCTATGCTGCCCAGTTCACAGTGTTCTTAATGATGTCCTCTCTAGTATCACCGATTTAATTTAATTTCTACCTTTTATGATTTGAAATATCTTCACATTTACCAATTATTCACATATTTTAAAATAAACCCTAAATATTAATGTCACATTTATTCCGTAGGGTTCACTGTTTTCATTGCGGCTAGGGTTTTTTGGTAGATAGGGTTTACTGTTTCCATTGCGGCTAGGGTTCTTTCAATCTCAGATCTGTTTCCACTGCGGCAGATCCAGAGGGTTTCTTCAATCTCAGATCTCAGAGTTACGGTTTCCACTGCGGCGCCATCCATTTCGACTCGATTCGTGCAGCGCCCAAGTATAACAATGGAGATTTCTGTGCCGATTTAGATTCTCGGCACCATCCTGCTCAGCCGGCGGCCACAAGGTATGTGTAATTTCTGTATTTTATGATTTGCTGCTCAAAGTATTTCTTTTTCCAGAGATATAGGGTCTTCTTATTTGTGCCGACTGAGAGCAACGGCACCATCCTGGTTCAGTCGGCAAACACAAGGTATCGTCGATTTATTTATTTTTTTCCTTGCGGCTCAAGTATACGTGTCACAATGTTTTTTTTTCAGAGTTAATGGGTCTTTCCATTTGTGCCGACTGAGAGTGACGGCACCATCCTGGTTCAGTCGGCAAAAACAAGGTATTTTCGATTTGTTTTTTTTTGCTTTCTGGCTCAAGTATTCGTATCACAAGGTTTTTATTTTCAGAGTTAATGGGTCTTCCCATTTGTGCCGACTGAGAGTGACGGCACCATCCTAGTTCAGTCGGCAGCCACAAGGTATGTTCGATATATTTATTTTTTGCTTTCTGGATCATGTATTCGTATCACATTGTTTTTTTTCAGAGTTAATGTGTCTTCTCATTTGTGCCGACTGAGAGTGACGGCACCATCCTTCTTCAGTCGGCAGCCACAAGGTATTTTGAATTTGTTTATATTTTGCTTTGCGGCTCAAGTATCCGTATAACAATGTTTTTTTTTCAGAGTTATAGTGTCTTCCCATTTGTGCCGACTGAGAGTGACGGCACCATCCTTCTTCAGTCGGCAGCCACAAGGTATTTTGAATTAGTTTTTTTTTTCTTTGCGTCTCAAGTATTTCTTTTAAAACAGTTAATGGGTCTTCCCATTTGTGCCGTCTGAGAGGGACGGCACCATCCTATCTCAGTCGGCACCATTATCTCTTCAGTGCCGTCTGACAGAGTCGGCACAAACTATCTCAGTCGGCAGGTTTTTTCTTCTACATCTCTCTGCCGACTGAGAGGGTCGGCAGCATCTAGCTTGAGTCGGCAGCCACAAGGTTAGTCATCTTTGTTTGTTTTTTTATTTTGACTCCTCATCAATTGACTTGTGTGTTTACTTTCCAGAGTTCAAAATGGTGAGAGCTTCAAAACGTCTACTAGAGACTGCGCCTGATGAAGAGCCACGGGAAGAGAAGAGGATATCGAAGCAGAAGCGAGGCAAGAGAGGAGAACCATCTAATGTACAAAGGAGGATCCTCCAGTGACTCAGTCTGGAGTAGTAGCAGTTGAGCAAGAACAGCCTCCACCAACAATCACAGATTTCCCGGAGAGCTCGTCGCAGTTGCCTCCTTCATCCGCTGAGGTTGCAGTCCTGAACGAGCAAGTGCAGATGACAGAGGCAGCTGAAGCTAGCGAGGACGACTTGGAGGAGGCAGTCAGCAAAAAGAGAGGCCGCGGGAAAGCTGATTCAAAAGGCAAGAAGGCGAAGAGCGATAAGGAGCCGAAGGAGTTATACAGCATACCGGCGAGCCTGCATTTGGAGAGCTCAGCAAACCTGCTCGACAAAATTACTATCAAGGGACTTGGTGATCCTCCTGATGTGCCCATCTGCAGAATACATTCCAACGAGGTGGTTCGACGAGTGAACCCAGGGGACTTGGACAGGCTGGTGTCATCGTTGAAGAAGGCTGGTTATCTACGCAACACGGCCTTGTTCATTCTGTCCATCGGAGATCGACTCACTGCTGAGGAGCTATCGGAGCTGTCGAAGGACACGATTCAGTACGAGCAGCACCGGTCTTTCGAGCAAGCTCTTACTCAGCCGGAGTACAAACAGTGGGCTTCAAGGCTCTCAAACAGGAAGTTTAGCTGCTGGGACGGGAACCATAGGCTACAGGCTTTGCAGAAGCTGTACCGAGAGGATGCAGAGGACAACCAGCGATGGGCTATTCGCGTTCGATCGAGTTTCATCTCCACGGAGAACCTCGACATTCTTCAACTGGTTTCGATGTTCCAATCGATTAACATGTGAGTATTTTCTTTTCTTTTTGTTAAGAGTTTAGACTTACAGTTTCGTTGAACAGATCTTCAGCAACATCTGTGGAAACAACGCTACCACATATTCTCCTCGCTGTAAAGGCGGTCTGCACTAGTACAGAAGGAACTCAGAAAATCCTCGAGTCACTCACGGAGGTTGATCGTCTTGAGGTGCGGAAGTGGAAGGAGAGTTCATCAGGAAAGACGGCTTGGCATCCTCTTCCGAACCTGATCTGCGCAAAGATACTTTTCAAGGTAACCTCCGATTTAATTTATAGGAAAGAAATTTTTAACTTGTTCTATGTGCAGAACGAGATCGACGATGATCTCGACAGAGCAGTCACCAGTGCTAAGGGCAATCCACAGGTTGAGGTGAACCTAAGCAGCTAGTATACAAGAAGCATGACAAGCGTATGCACAAGTTCCTCTCCATCATAGACCCAGACTTGGGGGAGGAGTGGTTCCAGAAGGTGACAAACATCTCTCATAAGCAGTGTCGCTGGATGGGCATTGAGAAGCTGTATGCGATGTCAAGGGCGAAGATTCCAAACATGCTGCACTCCGATACCTCAACAAGCTCACCCGTCTCGAATCCAAGGCAGAACAACAGACACTTGGGCTACCGGGCATGCAGGACAAAGAGTGGATCAAGTGGTTCACCTTGGACTTATATTGGAAGGCTGTGCGCGAGGAAGCCATTCAGATCCTTAAGGGGTTGCGAGAGGATGGTGAAGAAGTTGGAACGGATGTCGACTTCATGAGCTGGTTTGACGAGATGAGAATTCGGAGCAAGTGCCTGGTCTTTCAGCCCTTCCATGACTGCATACGGTTCACTTATTCGATGGAGCCGAATGAGTTTCTGGAGCGTGAGGAATCTGCGCGTCGGATGATATGGAGGTAAGCTTTCAATCCAGCATTGCTACTGTCTGACTTTGTGTTGCAGGTTCATACTGGCGAAGCAAATGACACCGTCCCATACGATGAAGCTGTGGACAGATCATACAAGCGAGCCTCACATGTGGTCGAAGAGCAGAGGAGCTCTAACACCGTTCGAACGGGAGCATGTTCCATTCTGGCTCGACTGTCCGTCGCAACAGCCACCAGCTTGGGAGAGCACACTATTCGACATGCACGCCAATGATCTACCAGCGATTGTTTGGGAGCCAGAAGAAGTAGAGGCTATCAAGAAGAGCAAGATGAAGAAGACGGTGCGGAAGACAACTACACCTGCAAAGGGATCGGGAGCGGGACCAAGCTCTTCTACAGCACCTCCGCCGGCATTCGACTTTACAATCAATGAGGTACAGCCACTTGTAGCTAGTTTGGACATCAAGGACGACCTGATGACCTTCATCCCGACCCTGGCTGCATCCCGTGGATCCTACGACCTAGCTGTGTGCGACATGGAGGAGATGAGCAGGTCTTTCTTCGAGCCAGGTGCTTCCCAGACAGAGGTGTACACCAAGCTCCGAGAACAGGTTGACAGACTACATACGGTTGAGTCACAAACGTTGTTCCAGGAAGTGGTAGGTGAATACGGCTTCAACCTCATCATCCTCGACTTGCCCAATGAGCTTGTATATGGAGGTGCTAGCATCAACAAGGACATTGTGCAGCTAGATCCGGTGAAGTTTGAGGAGGCCTTGCAGTTCAGTGGAATGCACTTGGCAGCGAGTGGTTTCATGGTCGTCTTCGCGAGTTCTCCTTCTGTTTCGGCGGTGATTCAGGCGGCTGCAGTAATCAACTTGGAGGTTGCAGGGACTTACAGCGTCTACCGTGCACGAGGCTGGGGATACCGTGACAAAATTAAGGTAAGCTAGCTATTCAAGTTCAAGTTTAACTTGGTCTATGTGGCAGGATAACTTGTTAGTTCTCTTGGTGCTGCAAAGCTCTGAGAAGAAGTCGAAGAGGCCAAACCCTCTGGCGTTGACGAACACGATCCTCGTCGACACTGCCGACCGTTATCAGGAGGCTTGGTAAGGAAGTGCTTTGCTATGTTTATCCTAATGGAAGATTGTGCAGGATTATGATTCAACCGAAGAGTGTTCGACTCATGCAGCTTTTGATCGAGCGTCTCAGTAGACCTGGCGACCTAGTCTGGGATATTGGTTCCGGAACCGGGTCATCATTGTTAGCTGCCGTCGAGCTCGGAAGGAATATTATAGGAACCGAGAAGAGTTTCGAACTCTCTAGGTTGGCAACAAACAAGCTTGCAGAGAACATTAGACCAGAAGAGTTACCTACTCAAACACCTCCACGTCCAAGCGTAACTGGTGGTTCGAGAACTGCAGCTTTACTTAAGATGAAGAAGAAACTTTAGCTAATGTATATTGAGTAATAAATTAAGCTAATATAAAAAAAAATTAAAAAGAAATACAACAGTTTTAATAGAATTCTTTTTTGCCGACTGAGGCCAATACTGCCGACCAGAAAGAATATTCCAAAATATTCTAGAATATTCTTGAATATTCGAGCCCAGGCCTCCTGGGCCCCAAGCCTCCAAAATGGCCGACCACTCCAATTCCAGTTAACTTCTGCAAGAGTCTCCCAAAGCTGCAACACATGCATGTCTGGTCAAACAAGATTGAAGGGTATCTTCCTTCGTCTATGGGTGACTGCAGCAGATTGTACACATTGATTCTCAACTACAACAATCTACAAGGTACCATCCTCATGAACTCTCGAAATTACACAATATTGTGTTCATCAATCCTCAGTAGCAACAACTTGACGGGAGAAAAATCCTCCGTCCTTTGGCCAGCTTCAAATCTTCTCGCACTCGTGGCAAGTAACAACTCACTCACTGAGGAATCCCACGAGAATTTGCAAACTGTCGCAGTTTAATGTGGTTGGATCTCAACATGAACCAACTCACAGGGAGCATTCCTCCCTACATTGGTCGTACAAAGAGCAGATCGATTCATTTCGATTTCCTTAATTGGATGAAACGAGCCTCCGCACTCAACCTTTACCACGCGTGTCAAGGTAAAGGAATGGATGAGCTATTTATTCTCATAGGAATCGACATGGATGAGTTCAAAACATTGCCGATGGTGTGCCAGGGCCGGATCTATATAGTTACATCACAAATTAGCTGGCTCCCAGATAATGAGAGTCCTGCGCTCATAGATTTCTCCCACAACATGCGTCTGGGAAATTCCCGAAGAGTTTGGAAGATGAAAACGCCTCTTTCAGCTAA
The DNA here is from genome assembly GCA_003024785.1 of Selaginella tamariscina. Taxonomy (NCBI): domain Eukaryota; kingdom Viridiplantae; phylum Streptophyta; class Lycopodiopsida; order Selaginellales; family Selaginellaceae; genus Selaginella; species Selaginella tamariscina. The sequence goes on from PUQB01000149.1 coordinate 188,243, forward strand.
CCTAGCACACAATCAAACTGAGCCCAATTCCTTCGAACCTTGCCTCGGTTATTAGCTCGTTGGATCTTTCAGAAAATTCATTAAGTGGACAAATACCGGACAGGTTTTCGCAGCTCTCGTCCTTGGTAGACTTCAACGTGTCACATAACACTTATCTGGGCCCATTCCGCAGAACGGGTCTCGGCGAAAGGAGGAGGCTTCATATTATTCTAGTATATTTGCGGATATTCTAGGGTTATTCTAGCATATTCTAGAATATTCTCAAGAATATTCTAGAATATATAAGTTTTTTTAATATGCCTGGCTTAATATATGCGGACTGGCTTAATAAACATTATCCTAAACCCTAAACCATTTATCCTTTAGCACCGGTGGGTCATGAACTCTATTGCAATTCATCAGCAAACGGTGGACCTCCATCTCACTGAGCGATCGCCTTTGTAGAAAATATGTGACGTCCGGGTTCAAGCCAAGCACACGGCTATAGACGAAGTACATGTGTACACATGGGCTCCAACTTTTGCTCTTCTGAAATGTAGAACAACTGCATGAAGGATAAGTATTAATAGTCACCTTTGCAGAGTCATTTCCTGCCGACACAACGAAAGCCTCCTTCCGTCCTCTAGCTGTCACTTAACATTTCGCACACACCTAAAAACGTCTTGGCCTTGGAAATTCTTCTCTTGTTCCTTAGACATTTTTGTTGGAGTCCGGACCATACGTCCTTCGAAAGGTGGAATTGTTGTAGATCCAGCTCCACGTGGTGGCGATGGTGTTTTGTCCTTCTGACCCTCATCTACTCTTCCTGCCATCCCCTGTAAACCTTCCAGAACAAAGCTGCATCCTGTAGTTCTCTGACCTCCTCACTTGTCAGCTTCGTTTCCTTGAGCACAGGCCAAACCGTTGGTTGTTGGAATTCGTGAGAAGAATTTTGCCGTTTGGCCGCGTGAAACACCCTGAATCTTTTGGGCAGAACCACATCATCTGTTGTACATACTCCTCATTCCCCAAGGCATCAATGTACATTCGTTTTCCATAGAATCCTGGTGCTGGCACTCTGCTTGGATAACCGATTGGTTTTCCACACAGAGCAGTTCCTTCCTGATTCATCCCCAAACACTTAACCTTACTGGATGCTCCGATTCGTCTGATGGCCCACTCTGTTTGAGCAATCTCTCTCTCCAAAACCTCTTTGAACCTTAACCTTTTCTCCTGTTGTTTTGGACCACCCGCTCTGTGTACTCTACATCATGTCTGTGTGAACGTCGAGCATCAGACTGTTCTGTTCCTGTGACTTTTCCTAACAGTTTGCACTCGAACTTTAGTGGTACTCGTGAACTCCGGGCTGGTCAAGTGTTCCTCGCCTTCCACCAGATTGATAATTGTTGATGGAGATACACTTTTCCCCTCAGAGAGTTTGCGTTGCACTCGTTTCAACAGAGTTTCCTTCGAAGGCCCTGACCCTGTATACCTCCCTTCTATTGCCGCTTTCACCTTCGCACTCTGCATAACTGCATCGGTGAGGTCTAACATTGTCGCCTCCAGCAGTGGTACTCTTTTGGCCAATCTTGCTCTTCTTGCTCTCGCATGAATCACTTCAGCATTGTTTGTAGTTGGAACGCTCGCGAGTCCTTCTTCTGTCATGTCTCCCAGTTCCGCCATGAGATGTGGTCCTCATGCCTGATCCACCAAGACAGCCATGTCTTCAAAGCTCGAATGTTTGACGCTCGTCCTTCCCAAAAAGACTCGAGAATTGCCAGTTGTTCTTTCTTAGATTGTTCATTCAGTGCTGCAGGCCAGGCACGAGCAAGCTTCATGTGTTCTTCGCGATGTTTTCGATCCATTTCTTTGTCACCTGACGCACGGATTGCATAAAGTGAAACAGACAGCTTCTTTCCCTCCCTTTCATCTTTGCTCCGTTGTTGAATACTTGGCGCAAGGCTATCCATATCGCTCCAGCCTCATCCGACATGAAACCAGCAAAGTTGACATTCTCCAAACCCTGTTTCTTACAAACCTCTAGCATTGTGTTCAAGAACTTCAGCACTGCAACATTATCTTCGCGCACATATCTGCGTAAGCTATAGTCACCATGGATCTGACACTGCAAGAGAGCGTTAGATAACGAAGATTAGAAAGTGTTATGAAGAGTTTTACAACTTACAATGGGTCATAAAGGTGTATTCCAATTGTCGCCCAGTCTGGTATGCGGTGCGTGGTCCAGAACAACCCATTGATCATGAAGGTCTCCTCCACTTTGACACCTTCTGATGTACTCAACTCCTGAACCCGGTCCCTCAACTGTCATTTTGAAGATCAGAGGCTGCTCCTCAGCACCATGCAGTTCCATCCCTGGAACATGTATGACGTGAATGAAAGGTATTGGCAACTTTGTCTTCAGCTCCAGAAGACCCTCGTAACCCTCTCTAAAGTGTGTCTCCTTCTGTCTTGATTGTGTAATCCAGTCCCGAGTCCTAAAGAAAAGGTCACGTCAGTGTAGAGATCTAAAGAAAAATACCTTCGATGGTTTGTTAAGAGGTTCAAGTTTTGAGAGTAAACCAGTGTACGAGACTTCTCCTTCTTCCTTGAAAAGTTCTTCAAAGATGAGCTCACGCGCGGCTTGAAACTCAATCACTCGTTGATTGGTTCGCGGACTGCTCTTTACCACGTTGCTGACACTAGATCTGGCTCGCTGAACGTTTGAAGCTGACACTGAGGGGCTGACTGGATGCTGATGAACACCTCTGTGAATGAACAACCTTGTAAAAGAAATGTCGTCTGGCAGAATGTAGTACACATAAGCCGGACAAGTGTGCACCAGCAATGGCTCCTCTCCACAATGCTTACATTTCATGCCTATTACTTTGCCTGTCTCAGTTGTCTTTGCCTTCTCCACAGCACCCTTGAAGTGACATTCATTTGCTTTCTTCTCAAAAGCCAAGTAGGGGCAGGTAGGATTGATGCATTGAGATGTCCGACACATGAACTTCGACTGACTCGCGCCGGAACATGCCAGTGTGTTGTGCTCGGGTGTGTCCAATGGTAGCAGCCATCCTTGCGATTCATCCCCAAGTACTTCTCTGTGCTTTCTTCTTGGGGGAAGTTCGTAAATGACATTTCCATTGTATATCTGCGGTAGTTCAGAGACTCGTTTAACTTCAGACGAACCAATGAGATCCTTCCCTATCCTACATTTGTCTGCTCTTAGAAGACACACCAGCATGGATTCCTCACGCTCCTCTGTCCGCAACCTGAACAACGGGCCCTTTGCCGGGCACAATGTGTAAAAGACAAACTGGTTTGATGCATTGCCTTCTGGTAACAACTCCACATCTTCTCCAGAACTCGCAGAAACTGACATCAATTGAACCACATGTATACTGAACCAACAAGGAATGTTGAAAGCAATGTGAAGATCATGTTCAAACACAAAAGCATTTCCATCTTCATCGACTGGGAAATCTTTGTCAATGCCTTCATAGGTAACTCTGGCCATGACAACGCAAGGAGAAAGCTCGGTGGTTTAGGAAAGCAAAGCAAAAGATTAAACACACTTTCCCTTACCAAAAAAATTATAATCGTTGATAATAAACGTGAATACACGTTTGTATATAATTAATTCTACGCTGCCAGCTCACAGTGTTCTTAATGATGTCCTCTCTAGTATCACCGATTTAATTTAATTTCTACCTTTTATGATTTGAAATATCTTCACATTTACCAATTATTCACATATTTTAAAATAAACCCTAAATATTAATGTCACATTTATTGTAGGGTTCACTGTTTTCATTGCGGCTAGGGTTTTTTGGTAGATAGGGTTTACTGTTTCCACTGCGGCTAGGGTTTTTCAATCTCAGATCTTTTCCACTGCGGCAGATCCCGAGGGTTTTTCAATCTCAGATCTCAGAGTTACGGTTTCCACTGCGGCGCCATCCATTTCGACTCGATTCGTGCAGCGCCCAAGTATACAATGGAGATTTCTGTGCCGATTTAGATTGTCGGCACCATCCTGCTCAGCCGGCGGCCACAAGGTATGTGTAATTTCTGTATTTTATGATTTGCGGCTCAAAGTATTTCTTTTTCAGAGATATAGGGTCTTCATTTGTGCCGACTGAGAGCGACGGCACCATCCTGGTTCAGTCGGCACACAAGGTATCGTCGATTTATTTATTTTTTTTCCTTGCGGCTCAAGTATCCGTGTCACAATGTTTTTTTTTCAGAGTTAATGGTCTTCCATTTGTGCCGACTGAGAGACGGCACCATCCTCTTCAGTCGGCAGCCACAAGGTATTTTCGATTGTTTATTTTTTGCTTTGCGGCTCAAGTATCGTATCACAATGTTTTTTTTTCAGAGTTAATGTGTCTTCCCATTTGTGCCGACTGAGAGTGACGGCACCATCCTTCTTCAGTCGGCAGCCACAAGGTATTTTGAATTAGTTTTTTTTTTCTTTGCGGCTCAAGTATTTCTTTTAACAGTTAATGGGTCTTCCCATTTGTGCCGTCTGAGAGGGACGGCACCATCCTATCTCAGTCGGCACCATTATCTCTTCAGTGCCGTCTGAGAGGTCGGCACAACTATCTCAGTCGGCAGGATTTGTTCTTCTACATCTCTTGCCGACTGAGAGGGTCGGCACCATCTAGCTTGAGTCGGCAGCCACAAGGTTAGTCATCTTTGTTTGTTTTTTTATTTTGTCTCCTAATCAATTGACTTGTGTGTTTGCTTTCCAGAGTTTACAAAATGGTGAGAGCTTCAAAACGTCTACTAGAGACTGCGCCTGATGAAGAGCCACGGGAAGAGAAGAGGATATCGAAGCAGAAGCGAGGCAAGGAGGAGAACCATCTAATGTAGCAAAGGAGGATCCTCCAGTGACTCAGTCTGGAGTAGTACCAATTGAGCAGGACAGCCTCCACCAATCATCACAGATTTCCGGAGAGCTCGTCGCAGTTGCCTCCTTCATCCGCTGAGGTTGCAGTCCTGAACGAGCAAGTGCAGATGACAGAGGCAGTTGAAGCTAGCGAGGACGACTTGGAGGAGGCAGTCAGCAAAAAGAGAGGCCGCGGGAAAGCTGATCCAAAAGGCAAGAAGGCGAAGAGCGATAAGGAGCCGAAGGAGTTATACAGCATACCGGCTAGCCTGCATTTGGAGAGCTCAGCAAACCTGCTCGACAAAATTACTATCAAGGGACTTGGTGATCCTCCTGATGTGCCCATCTGTAGAATACATTCGAACGAGGTGGTTCGACGAGTGAACCCAGGGGACTTGGACAGGCTGGTGTCATCGTTGAAGAAGGCTGGTTATCTACGCAACACGGCCTTGTTCATTCTGTCCATCAGAGATCGACTCACTGCTGAGGAGCTATCGGAGCTGTCGAAGGACACGATTCAGTACGAGCAGCACCGGTCTTTCGAGCAAGCTCTTCTCAGCCGGAGTACAAACAGTGGGCTTCAAGGCTCTCAAACCGGAAGTTCAGCTGCTGGGACGGGAACCATAGGCTACAGGCTTTGCAGAAGCTGTACCGAGAGGATGCAGAGGACAACCAGCGATGGGCTATTCGCGTTCGATCGAGTTTCATCTCCACGGAGAACCTCGACATCTTCAACTGGTTTCGATGTTCCAATCGATTAACATGTGAGTATTTTCTTTTCTTTTTGTTAAGAGTTTAGACTTACAGTTTCGTTGAACAGATCTTCAGCAACATCTGTGGAAACAACGCTACCACATATTCTCCTCGCTGTAAAGGCGTCTGCACTAGTAAGGAAGGAATCAGAAAATCCTCGAGTCACTCACGGAGGTTGATCGTCTTGAGGTGCGGAAGTGGAAGGAGAGTTCAGCAGGAAAGACGGCTTGGCATCCTCTTCCGAACCTGATCTGCGCAAAGATCCTTTTCAAGGTAACCTCCGATTTAATTTATAGGAAAGAATTTTTAACTTATTCTATGTGCAGAACGAGATCGACGATGATCTCGACAGAGCAGTCACCAGTGCTAAGGGCAATTCACAGGTTGAGGTGAACCTGAAGCAGCTAGTGTACAAGAAGCATGACAAGCGTATGCACAAGTTCCTCTCCATCATAGACCCAGACTTGGGGGAGGAGTGGTTCCAGAAGGTGACGAACATCTCTCATAAGCAGTGTCGCTGGATGGGCATTGAGAAGCTGTATGCGATGTCAAAGGCGAAGATTCCAAACATGCTGCGACTCCGATACTTGAACAAGCTCACCCGTCTCGAATCCAAGGCAGAACAACAGACACTTGGGCTACCAGGCATGCAGGACAAAGAGTGGATCAAGTGGTTCACCTTGGACTTATATTGGAAGGCTGTGCGCGAGGAAGCCATTCAGATCCTTAAGGGGTTGCGAGAGGATGGTGAAGAAGTTGGAACGGATGTCGACTTCATGAGCTGGTTTGACGAGATGAGAACTCGGAGCAAGTGCCTGGTCTTTCAGCCCTTCCATGACTGCATACGGTTCACTTATTCGATGGAGCCGAATGAGTTTCTGGAGCGTGAGGAATCTGCGCGTCGGATGATATGGAGGTAAGCTTTCAATCCAGCATTGCTACTGTCTGACTTTGTGTTACAGGTTCATACTGGCGAAGCAAATGACACCGTCCCATACGATGAAGCTGTGGACAGATCATACAAGCGAGCCTCACATGTGGTCGAAGAGCAGAGGAGCTCTAACACCGTTCGAACGGGAGCATGTTCCATTCTGGCTCGACTGTCCGTCGCAACAGCCACCAGCTTGGGAGAGCTCACTATTCGACATGCACGCAATGATCTACCAGCGATTGTTTGGGAGCCAGAAGAAGTAGAGGCTATCAAGAAGAGCAAGATGAAGAAGACGGTGCGGAAGACAACTACACCTGCAAAGGGATCGGGAGCGGGACCAAGCTCTTCTACAGCACCTCCGCCGGCATTCGACTTTACAATCAATGAGGTGCAGCCACTTGTAGCTAGTTTGGACATCAAGGACGACCTGATGACCTTCATCCCGACCCTGGCTGCATCCCGTGGATCCTACGACCTAGCTGTGTGCGACATGGAGGAGATGAGCAGGTCTTTCTTCGAGCCGGTGCTTCCCAGACAGAGGTGTACACCAAGCTCCGACAACAGGTTGACAGACTACATACGGTTGAGTCACAAACGTGTTCCAGGAAGTGGTAGGTGAATACGGCTTCAACCTCATCATCCTCGACTTGCCCAATGAGCTTGTATATGGAGGTGCTAGCATCAACAAGGACATTGTGCAGCTAGATCCGGTGAAGTTTGAGGAGGCCTTGCAGTTCAGTGGAATGCACTTGGCAGCGAGTGGTTTCATGGTCGTCTTCGCGAGTTCTCCTTCTGTTTCGGCGGTGATTCAGGCGGCTGCAGTAATCAACTTGGAGGTTGCAGGGACTTACAGCGTCTACCGTGCACGAGGCTGGGGATACCGTGACAAAATTAAGGTAAGCTAGCTATTCAAGTTCAAGTTTAACTTGGTCTATGTGGCAGGATAACTTGTTAGTTCTCTTGGTGCTGCAAAGCTCTGAGAAGAAGTCGAAGAGGCCAAACCCTCTGGCGTTGACGAACACGATCCTCGTCGACACGCCGACCGTTATCAGGAGGCTTGGTAAGGAAGTACTTTGCTTTGTTTATCCTAATGGAAGTTTGTGCAGGATGATGATTCAACCGAAGAGTGTTCGACTCATGCAGCTTTTGATCGAGCGTCTCAGTAGACCTGGCGACCTAGTCTGGGATATTGGTTCCGGAACCGGGTCATCATTGTTAGCTGCCGTCGAGCTCGGAAGGAATATTATAGGAACCGAGAAGAGTTTCGAACTCTCTAGGTTGGCAACAAACAAGCTGCAGAGAACATTAGACCAGAGAATTACCTACTCAAACACCTCCACGTCCAAGCGTAACTGGTGGTTCGAGAACTGCAGCTTTACTTAAGATGAAGAAGAAACTTTAGCTAATGTATATTGAGTAATAAATTAAGCTAATATAAAAAAAAAATAAAAATACAACAGTTTTAATAGAATTTTTTTTGCCGACTGAGGCCAATACTGCCGACCAGAAAGAATATTCCAAAATATTCTAGAATATTCTTGAATATTCGAGCCCAGGCCTCCTGGGCCCCAAGCCTCCAAAATGGCGGCACTCCAGACCAGATGCACCCAATGCATGGAAATTGTTAATATTTTGTAAAACACCTAACAATGTTTAATGAATTTCTTCCATACAATCAAAATCTAAACGACAGTGCTCCTTTCATGATTGCAAAATATATAGTGTGTTCTTAAGGAATTTGCCATGTTGGACTTTTTTATGCTTTACCCCAAATTCAAATAATTGATTATGCCCAAAATCTTTTATTTCATCTCAATATGAGTATAATGTTCCAAGTGGAATTGTAATTACAAATGTATAATATTGAAACTCTTTCAAAGGTAAATTTGTGAATTTGACAAGTTTGACATTCTTTTCCTTTTATTGAGTATTTTTGAGTAGCTTAAGAATTAAAATCATTATATTTTAATAAAATATTATGTGTCAATACTTTTGTCAGTTCATAGACACAAGGTCACCAGATCATAAGAGCATATTTTAATTTTCTTTTTAAATATTTTTTTATATATAGTAAATATTAAACTTTTACAAATAAAATGGATCCCATTGGGTATATTGAGTATTTAAAAGAATCAATTAATTAAATAATTAATAATAGAAATCCTATACCATATTATTTCTTAATTCAGTTTTAGTTTGTTTACTTTATTTGTCCACAGGTCAGCCTCAATAACTTATCTTGGCTATTGGCAAGTTCATAAATAGAAATAACGATGAGCCCATACTTACTGACCAAGTGGACGGTTGTTAGGATTTAACCTTTGAATTATCAGAGTGGGGACTAGTGGTAGTGGGACTCCATACTCCCACGAGGTGCAAGGCCATAATAAAAATTTGATAAACTGGATGCTAATAAGCCAGATCAAAGTGGTGCTACTCTATATGAGTTTAGTGTTTCAAGCAGCTGCGGTGAGAGGTGAGATTTCGCTCAACAAAATGTCTTTGGTCTATCTCACTAAAGGGTTTCAACCCTTTCATAAAGCAATGTTTATACATGTCCTCTTCTTATGAACTACTAGCAATTACCACTAACATAATTTTTGTCACAGGTACATACACTCTTTAAACAACTCCAATGCGTCTGGTGAAGACCTATACAAGAGAGTAGACTTGACATACTCTTCAAAGGTATGTACATGAAGCATGTCAAGAATCATATCGAACAAGTATTCTACCCTTGGTACTTAAGAATGTGATAGAAAATTGCATGTTGAGAATTTTGAATCCTTGATCCACATTTAGGTGGGTTGCCCTCAATTCTAACAAGTTGTTGCTAGAGAGGAGAATCACTAGAGGAAGGTGAGGGACTTGAAATTGAACACAACAAAGAAAGAGAAGAAAAGCAACACATATATAATGAAGGTAATCCTCACAACAACGGGAGGCGAGGTGGGCAAGCCAATTCAAAATATTATTTGTAGAACACAATGCCACTTGAAAATCCACACTAGCCAAGAACAAACCTCTTTCAAAGTTGTAAGAACATGGAAAGAAGGACTAACCCAAAAAGAAATTGGCTTTAGCTTTTATAGCCAATGAAATACATAATAAAAACCTTCAATTGCCTAGTAATCATTGTCATTTAGAAATGACCTTAGGTGAACCTCAATGGAGGGCACATTCATCTCCTCCTTCATCTGGATGCTTCCCAATCTAATAGATAAATAATTGAAAGATCTACATTTGCATGTGCACATATAACGATATGGTATATAACATAGTAATATACTTGTCGTTTATGGGATGAATATATTGTAGACTGGAAAATTGCTCACATAGGATCCTAATGTTTGCACAAAAGTGGTTCTCAGAGATTACATGAGAATGTCTTAGTTTTTCTCTGGTTTACTTAAGGATGCTTCATACAAAAAGAAACTCATTGACTAGAAGCAAGAGTTTGGGGCCCTGATGCATCGATCTTATACTCTTTGATCTACTAGATAATAGCCACCACTGAACACAATGACATCCTGAAGTGGAATGGAGCATAAAACATTCACATCACTACCGCTTTTGAAATTGTCGAATGCTTCCTCTCAAAGCATGAAGTATTAGTGTTCATTACGATTGCAACAAGCCCACTTACGGCACACTTTCTATCCTGCCTTAGCAACAATAGAACTTTTAAGTATGTAAACTATGGTATTTCATGTGCAACAAAGGTTTTGTCATGAATGGAAACAAGGTAGGCCTTCATCGTTAAACATCCACCGGATAAATCATTCTTCTTACTATGCATATTATGACATAAAATTACTACATGACAACGTTGAAAGACATAGTATTCAAGAGTAACAATGATTTAATTGCACACACACTTAATAATTACAACCACAACATTGACATTATCCCAATGTATTGGACGAAAGGATGTTGTTGTAGTTCACTTTTAAGTAAAGAGTAACCTAAAGTGTATAATGAATATAAAGAAAGGTCAATGTGCTCCATGAGGTTGTTACTAGAGATTTACATGTTAAATAAGGGTATAGTTGTAGACCTTACCGTTGGAGTTGGTTCAATTTAAATGCTTATGTCACTTCAGGTGTCACATCTACTCTTTAAAAAGGGATGTTAATCTCCACTCAAGATGCAATAGGAGTTTGTTTTAGGTAGAAATTAGGAGGCATACAAACTATTCATAGACAAATAATTTAACATTTAAATTAGTTAAAAGTGTAATACCTGAAAATACAAACAACGATCGATTGAACATGCAACTCACATCCATCACAAGTCTTCTTTCCTATCATTTAAGAAGGAATAAAATCTACTTTCCCTCAATCCTAACTTGAAATAAGATGTGGTGTTTAGTGAGACAAAAGACAATGAAGACTACTTCAGATGTGTGTACATCATTACCAGGCTGCAAAACTCCCACAGAGAATTCAGAGATGTACCATGTTGTATCCACGGAACAGATACATGTTCTCATATATGACATGTACACCATCTCTGTTACGTGTGTATAGTCATTATATGATCCCACATGAACCATCGGATCCCAATGTATTAACATTAGGTCCTTTGTGTTTATCTGTGACACTTGTTATGTTGCTGGTTAGTATCGCTGGTTAGTATGAAGATCCGCCAGTAAGGAGTGTTCTTGTGGCAAGTCTGCAGTGGAGGAAGCCAAGGTAGTTTCAATTTATGACATTTAAATGCGTCATATGCATGGAAAAGAAGTCGAAGATAGAAGAATATGAACTAGGTAGCTGCAATTACAGATCTGTTAGGGTCGTTTCCGCCAATCTAGTTGAAATATTAATAAAGAAAGGCGAAATTTCTACAGTGGTTTCTAATTACAAACTATCTGGTCTCCAACCATCAAAATAATGCCACGTAGTGAACAACTTGATTGACAACTTAATTGCATATTATCAATTGATGCACTTAGCCACGTCCGTCTGGTTGGGGTTTTACTGTTACTCAAACAAAAAATGAGGCCTCCACTCAAGGAATGGATCGATATTACCTGTTGGACAGAGACGCTTGCAACAGATTGTGAAAGAGCTCATTGACTTCTATCTTCTGGCTTGCCTCCATGGCAACAAGATTGCATTTTGAGAATGTTCCTTCGAAGATCTTAGGTCACGAGGTTTTTGACCGGATTCCTATAGTAGAAAGTGACATTGTGCCAAATCTCAAGATAGCAATTCAACAATTGCATATTGCTCATTGTCGACACGCACGAAATATTGCACTCTCCATGATTTGGTGGTGAAGATGAACTTGCCTTCCCCGAATCGCAGAGAGGCTAGGTGTAACAACTCGGTTGTTAAAATCAGTTGTAGTTGCCAAGGGAGATATACAGACTGGATAGCAACATGGTCGAAACCCAAGGCGATTCAAAGGTGCACTCTCTTCTCATGAGTACATCACTTTCTTTTAATGGGGTTGTGTGTGTGTGAGAGAGAGAGATTCATACAGTTTCATTGCAAGGGAGCAGTAGTGGACTTCTGGGTTTTAAACACAAGGGTTTCCCCTCATGTTGATGACATGATAAACAAAAGGGGCAGCAACCTCATGTTCGACATTACTTGGAAGTATCTCAGGTGGTGTACAAAGAGACTCACATACACTCATTTAACATATGTATATGTTTTATATTAATCTATAAGACTTGGAATATTTCATTTATACGTATTTAATATATATAAGCCTTATCTATAAGAATAGGAACATAAACATATATATATATATATATAAGCCTATATATAGTGCTATTGTAATACTATTACTATATTATACATATTTTATGTGTGTGAGAGAGAGCCTCACATGTTTTAACAAGTATATATTCAAATGCATATCATGCATAATTAGCACATGCAATGTATTTGGGGCAAATCAATATATAAACAAATTAGTGATGACATCAATCTTGTTTACAGTAGGTTAGTCTGAGAAGGTTGTGCTCAGTTTAGCTATACAAACTCCCAAACATTGTAATGTGTAAGATTATCTAACTAATTTGTAAGCTCCTCTAGGTGTATTGCAATTAGTCAAGTGATTACAACTTAGATCTGACTGCTTTTTACTTGGTCTAGTGATTGTTTTGTAAGGTTTGACTTTTGTATGACTCATCTAACCTTGGACACACATATATTAATGCATATATGTATTTCTTGTCTGAAAATTTTATGTTCCAAGCACAACTTTACAGTCAATTTTGTGATGCTCATCCAGAAGCCACTTGTGGCCTACGTACATTTGAGCATTTGAAGCCCTTTTTCGTAAGAAGACTGCGAAGTTCAATCTCTGCTACTGCATAAACCATGTTAAAATGATACTAGCCTGTGACTCTATCAACTGCATGTGAAGGAGCCTTCACCAAGAAGATTGTGCATGTGATTGTGCTGTTTGTTCCTCAGGTTGTCATATACCATTGCCCCATCTGAGTGCTCCGATGGATAGCCTTCTGTGTGATCCCTGTATAGAGGATGGAATTCAATCTAGAGAGTGTTTCACTAGAACTGAATGTGTGTTGTGCAAAGGCTTCAAATCTATCCACATGAAGAGGACCTAGATTCTACGATTAGGATTCAATGGCGGTCTTTCCAACAGGTGGACATGCCAACTAGATGGGGGTAATGAAGAAGAAGTGGAGGCCTATCTGGAGGGATGATCCACCTGCTATTGTGGTTGCTGAGTTCAAGCTTATGTTGCATACTTACATTCCACATGTGTACATACAACAATGGCAAGAGGCATGCTTCAAAATCATGTTGGAGGAACTTCTTGAGGATTGTATTGTATCACAGATACAGTTTTTTAACTTCACACCAAGTCACAATTTTGTGATCATCACTTATGTTCTACCACGTTGTTGCCTCAAGAACACAACAGGATTGACATAGGAGTGCACAAGGAAGTCCATGTTTTTATGTCTGATGATAAGAACATGATGCTGACTTTGCAATGCATTGTTTACAACTCCAGTTGGAGTACATGAATCAATTTCTAGTGAAGAGGCCAAGTAAACATTATCTTTGGAGTGATGGGCCATCTTCACAATTTTGTAACAACAAAATGCTTTCCTTTGTGAGTCGATATTACAAAGTAACATGTATCAAGCTGGTGTATTCATTTTGGGCTGCAGGTCATGGGAAAGGAGAGCATGATGCTTTTTTAGGAGTTTTGAAGCAACATTTACATCCCTAACAAATTCGTTATGATGCTAAAAGATGGAATGTGCTACAAATGTTGTCGAGTATTGCAATCCAAATTTTAAGAGAAAGGAATGTTCATTATCCAAATGATGTTCAGGCTATACAGTGTTACTTTTGGTTAGTTAAGGTTGGTGATGTTGATAGGTCTATAGATCGATGTTGTAAAACAATGCATGGCACAAGAATGTATTATTCTTGGAGGAGCGTCGCTTCTATAGATAGTCGTGTGATACAAGGCAAAGTTACTAAGTTGTGCTTGTAAAGTTTGTTTGTCAAACTCAGAAAAACCATGCAACTATATAGATCACACAGGTAACTGGGTTGATATGAGGTTAGTACCACCCCATGCTACATTAGTTGATGGAGATATGGATGTCATGACTGACCACTCACAAAGAGATGAAACTGGTTCCAATTCTTCCTCTGAAGATAATGTTATAAACCCTGGGCAACTTGTGCAAGAATGTGATATTTTTTGCAGTTCGACCTACAGTTAGTGATAATGTGGAGTCTGAAGATTACTTGCTATTGTATTGTTTGAAGTCAGCATTTCATGTGGTTGAGAAAAGTTTCATGGATGCATATGGGAATAATGTATATGAAGGAGACTTATGTATTGAAGGAATATGGTATGAACGGGTTTTACATGCAAATAATCAATATGTACTGTTAGATGTTACAGAACCAGTGTACATACACTCAAGAACTGTGCTCATCATTGGGGTTTGATTAGAGAACATTGGGAATTTTGACTTAAAAGAGAGACAAATTCATGAGATTTCAAGGGAGGACCACCTGCACATATTAGAGGCACTTTAACTTAAACACGTGATCATATGTTGGTATCTTTTGAATATTCATTTTAAAATCTAATGGTTAAATTTATCCATGTTATTATTGAGCTCATTGTAAACTTCAGTGTGTGTGTTTGTGGATATCTCATAGATGCATATAGAGAATATATATCTGCCTACATATAAAGTTAATCATGTAAATAATTAAAAGCAAATTTTCCTATTTACATGTACAATACATACCACATTCCTATCAATTAACTTGCTTTGTAGGTTACCAGTCCTCACCCCTTCCTGTAGGGAGCAAGACATCCAATCAATCTCTCTCTCTCTCACACACACACACCTTATAGATAAATATAATGCCATTTCTTAACAAAAAGAACTAACACAATATAAAATAAATGAGATGATTATATACTGCCTTCTTGAAAAGTTTACTTGAAAATCTGTACATGTCATTAGCAATTCAAGTGTATATACGAGATATACATGTGTGTAATCTATATATACTTATAGCAAACTTAAATATAAATATACAATATGCACGCATATATATAGAGAGACTTACTGAGCCACAACCACGTCCCTTTGGTTTTTTAGGTTACTCTAGCTGCTTCCTAGGTTGTTTCTTGCGATTAGTAGTGTTGAGACATAAACTGATGCTCTACTGGAAATAGAGTAGTTTTAGGGTTTGTGGGCTATGGATGCACATGTGTTTTTATACACTTCGTGTTACTGAGGTATGGTTTTATGTTAGATTTTGAACATGGTATCAAATCCGCTTCTAATTTGGGCAGGGAGCAATGTGTAATGTAGCCTAGTGGGAGGCCATGGTTGAAACCATGGATTTGCTGCAGAAAATGCTGTTGCAAAAGGCTGTATATCAAGATGAGGACGCTTTTGGCCATGCTGCTTCCAATGCTCGTCATGCCCAGAACACCGTCAGTTAGGAGAGGAGGATACATGCACTAGAGAAAGAACTGGATGCAGCCATAGCTACAACACGTCAAGCTCGAGCTGAGAAGAAACAAGCTGAAGCTTTACAGCATGCTGCTGAGGTACATTGCCAGGAAGTGTTGCAAGAGCTGGAAAATACAACACAAGTTTTAAGTTGAACACGGAGGAGTCTGCTGAGAGCAGTGAGAAGATGCATTCCTGGGTGCTTGATTCAGGTTGCACTAGCCTCATGACTAATAACTAATTGATGTTTGAATAGTATATCCTAGTTCAAAGAAGTAGTGGTGTGGTGTTGGGGAACAATGCCCAATTAGACATTGCTGGTCGAAGCACTTTGACACTCCCACTTCAGGACGGTAGGGAGATGACATTCAAAGACGCCTTGCACACCAAGCATGCAGAAAACCTTATGTCAATGCGAGGTTGTGTGACGACGGGAAGTCGATCGTGTTCATTAGCCATGGTGCAGATTTAATATATGACAAGTTAGATTTTCGTGTGACTGGGAGGAAAGTTCTCCATGCCAAGCGACATGGGAACTTGTATGAGATTCTCTCACACCCTCATCTTGCTGCAGCCGTTGAAAACATTGTTGGTGTAGATGCCTATTTGTGGCATTGCGGGGTCATGCAAATCACAAGGCACTGCATGAGCTTGTGTCCAATTGCATGGTGGAAGGGCTGGATATGAGGCCTAGTTTTTCACATGCATTTTGTGAGTCATGTGTGTTGGGCAAACATCATCGCCGAAGTTTTGAATCTTCAAAGCATTGCTCTTCAGAGCTCTTGGAGATGGTGCACTCCGACCTGTGTGGGCCCATGGACATCCTGAGTCATTTTGGTGCACGTTACGTTCTTACATTCATTGATGACTTCAGTCGCCTCACCAAACTTTTCTTCCTACGTCATAAAAGTGAGATGGTGGAGGCCTTCACGTGTACAAAGCTGCGGTGGAAACTCAAGTTGGCAAGAAGCTTAAGGCCTTGCGCATGGATGGTGGCAAGGAATACCTTAACTCCATGCAAGAGTTGTGTCGGAATGCCGGCATTCAACATCATGTCACCACCCGGTACACCTCCCAACAGAATGGCGTGGCTGAGAGAAGAACTAGATGTTGGTGAATGCAGTGCGCAACCTTCTTGCTCATGCACATTTGGGCAAGGAGTTCTGGCAGGAGGCTATTGCGGTAGCCATGCATGTTCAGAACTGGTTGCCAACTGTGGCATTGAAAGGCAAGACGCCTAAGGAAGCATGGACGGTCTGAAGCCTGATGTATCCCACCTTAGGGTGTTTGGTTGCACAACGTATGCCCATATTCTTGACCAGCTATGAAAGAAGCTGGACCCCAAGAGCCAGAAGTTGATCTTTGTTGGCTATGCACAAGATGATGAACAGCAACAGAAAGCATATAGGCTGTGGAAACCGGTGGACAAATGCACCATCATCAACACGGATGTGGTTTACTGAGGATGACCTCACATGGTGTCGTTCCATGGAAAACCTGTGGACTCCTTCATTGACGATGACTTGTTGGCTCCCCTAATCCCAGTTGGTTTGGTGGACGTAGGGGAAGACCATGGCCTTGATGCCCCGGGGGAGTAGCTGCCAGGTGATGCTCGAGGTGATCAAGGTGATGCTGATGTCCATGGGTAATTGGCACCTGAACAGCCTGAGCGACAGGCGCAGCTGGAGCAACTAGTTGATGTCCATGAGCATTGGCACCTAAGCAGCTGAAGTAGCAAGTTGATCGACCTCCTCATGTCCCTCGTCGGCGAAGCATGCCGGATCCTGTGGATAGCTCCAAACAGACCACGCACGAGAGTGCCTCTCGCAAGGTGTTGGAAGATGCCACTTCTCTACTTGATGAGGAAGCTGAGATGTGCATGTTTGTGGATGAGAAGGTTCCCTCCACCTTTGAAGATGTGGTGACCGAAGCGGAGTCTCTTGAGTGGAAGCGGGCCATTTAGGACGAAGTGGATGCACAAATGTAGAATTGCACATTCGACAAGTGTGTGCTGCCCCACACTGACTTTGACTTGTTGACTACAAGTGGGTCTTCAAGCGGACAGTGGATCCCTTGACTGGGGATGTTAGACACAAGGCTAGACTCGTGGCAAAAGGCTTCACCCAGGTGCGAGGAGTTGACTATGAGGAGACTTTTTCGCATGTGGTGAAGTTGCCTAGTGTCTCCGCACTCTTGGCACTTGCTAAAGCCTAGGAGGTGGCAAGTGCACCAGTTGGATGTGAAGACCGCGTTCTTGCATGGGGATTTGCATGAGGAGATCTTCATGCGCATTCCTCTAGGCTTTCCTGGGCATGGGGACACAGCTCGAGCCTGGCCCTTAACAAGGCCTTGTATGGTCTCAAGCAAGCTTCTCGGGTGTGGTACCAGAAGTTTGATGAAGTTTTGCGTCGACAAGGCTTTCGAAGAATACACAGTGATTCCAATGTCTATGTGTGGGGAGTTGGTCGTGGACGGATCATTGTTGCCCTGTATGTGGATGATCTCCTCATCATTGGAAGTGATGAAGACGGGATTGGCAGGTTGAAAGCAAGCTTGGCACAATGGTTTCGGATGAAGGACATGGGAGAGGTGAAGACATTCTTGGGCCTACAAATTGAGCGGGATATGTAGGCTGGGACTTTGAAGATTCACCAGCAGCACTATGTGCAATCTCTTCTCTCTTGGTTTGGCATGCAGAACTGCCGTCCAGTTGAAACTCCCATGCTCGTCGGTGCTGTCAATCCAAACTCGCCTCAGATGGGAGGAGAGATATGTGATTCTAAGATTCTGTACTACAGCCTCATAGGTTGTTTGATGTTTCTGGTGTTTTCCTCTAGACCGGACATAGCATATGCCACTATGCTGCTTAGCCAGTTTGGATCTGCTCCGAGTTTGTGCCATTGGAAGGCTACCAAACATGTACTCAGGTACCTAAAGGAATGCCTCACCATGGCCTATGCTTCTCAAGTTGTGACATTCAGCTGGTCACTTACACTGATGCAAGTTGGGGGACAAACAAAGGAGCTCGGTCCACCACTGGCTACTCTTTGGAATTGTGCGGGGCCTCGATTGCGTGGGGAGCAAGAGGCAAAGTGTGGTGGCCCTTTCATCTGCAGAGGTTGAGTACATTGCCCTCACTTCTGGATGCAAGGAGCTTATATGGATGCGGGACTCTTACAGGAGCTTGGAGCGGTGCAACAAACCCCCATGCTCAGCTGGTGTGACAATTAGAGTAGCATTGCTATGAGCAAGAACCCCGTCTATCATGGACGGACCAAGCATGTGCTCATTCAGTTTCACTATGTTTGGAGCTTGTAGAAGGCGATTTGGTGAAGGTGGCTCATTCTTTTGCGGATGAGATGGTGGCGGACATGCTCACCAAACCGCTAGGCCCGACCAAGTTCGCTTTGTTCTGGGGGGCCTCGGAGTCTTTTGAGCACTAGTTTACGGGGGAGTGCTAAGACATAAACTGATGCTCTACTGAAAATAGAGTAGTTTTAGGGTTCATGGGCTATGGATGCACATGCGTTCCTATACACTTCGTGTTACTGAGGTATGGTTTTATGTTAGATTTTGAACAAGTAGGGCTGGAAAAGTCATTCTTGGTTATGTAATCAGATAGAGCAGTGTTTTTCTTGCGAATGCGCTTTCCTAGGCCTATCCCAGTACCACTAGGGGCTCCTTTTGTTGATTGAGCTGCTGGAAGCACTACACAAGTAGCTTTTGTTGGGGTAGTAAACTTGGTGCCAATGGAAAAACTAATATTGATAACTTGGGCAGGAGGTTGCTCAGAAGCCTTATACATGGAATGAAATTGTCACATTAAGTGCCAAGTATTATGATCTCTCTCTCTCACACACACATACACATTACAGGTTTGGAACGTCTCATACCCATTTTGGTTCTATAGTCTGGTTTGCACTCGCTGGTGAGTCCACGAAATAAGGTTTTGTCAAATGAGGACTTCTTCCAAGTATCTATCTTTTGGACTTCATGGCAAAAGATTTGGTCACATTAGCAACGCCTATTTGCTTCCCTGCATATTAAAGCTTAAAGATAAAATTGACCCATGTACCACTCACACACACATATACACACTTACTAGCCATATTGGTTATAGTTTTGGTCTTCTTGGCTTGATTCGCAATTTGCCCTATCACAAAAATTAGTACGATAATGTGTGTTGTTTATCTTTTCTTACCAATAGAGCCAGAAACCATTACCAACGATTGTGACTTCTTTATTAAGTGTAGAAATTATATTACCATAGTGTTTTGCTGAAGTGCTCCTTGGAAATGGTGCCAATTCAATGGTTAAAGTACCTAAACATATCTTTATTTACCTTGATTGTCAAACGCATCGCATGCTTGCTCGAAGTTTATTGCCCTTGGTGTAAATTATGAACTGAGTTGATAACAAGCTTGTGCATTTGATCCACCCTTTTCACATTGGCGATGTAGCTTAAGCATGACACTATCAACTATGCTTTGAGGTAGATCCTCCTCTGTTCCTTCTAAGTCTCCAATCACTATATACTAGACCAAGTTAGAATATAAAAGAATTTTTTTTAATGTACTTATGCCCTTTATAAACAACTCTTCAAATGTTAAAATAGGATCTGCAGGGAGGCTAAAAGATATTGATGAGTAGTTGATGTTGATAAGTCCTTAGACAGATGTGTTGTTGCCTATACAATATAGAAACCATTAAACAAATGCTTAAAGATCTAGAGATATTCTATGAGGGATTTAGCTCACATAGTGTACATGTGTTCTCAACATCAAATAAGCTTCTTCTCATTTGCTATTACAAATGAATAATTGTGCATGCAAGAACAAAAATAGGTAAATCATTTTAGTTAAGGGTTTCTCAAGCTCATACTTACATTTATTTTTTAAATATGTATTAGCATACTTGTCAATGCTTGTTGCCAAATGTGTGTTTAAATTAATCATACTCAATTTTTTTATGGTTAGTCACACTCATGAAGATATTGATGCATTCTTTAAAAAGGTCTCAAACTTACAAAAAGAACAAGTGCACTTATCTTACTACATATGATGGATTTTTTTGAAAATTACATCTCTAAAAAAGTTATGCTTTGCTTTGTGATTAAGGTGTCAGACTTTAAAAAGTTTCTCAAGGAGTATATAAAGAGGAAAGTAATTCTTTAACTAGTCACCTTGTGTCACTACAATTCTGCTTCTCCATAAGAGATGGTATACTTATTATGCTCTACAAGTTATGTCCATCAAAACATGAGTGGTTACTGAAAGAGGGCTTAATACTCTTTAAAAGTGTAAGGATAGAAAGCTAGTTCTTCTAAAAGAACAACCAGCCCAACTCAAGGAACAAGAGCTTATTATTAATGGCATCAAAAAATATGTGACATGGGTTAAAAAATTAATGCTAAAGAATTTTAATAAAGCAATTGGTTATTCAGAATTATATAAGCATGTGCTCGACTATTAAGAGATTGTTGTTCAAGAGTTAGAAGGGCATGTTGTCACAAGTACAGAATTATAACATCCTTTTTGACTTAAAACAAAGTGCGAGAGGAGATTATAACATCCTTTTTGGCTTAAAACAAAGTGGCGAGAGGAGATTGGCGTAGATGACATAGAAGCCAGTAGTGATGTGAAAGTGTAAACCCTACACTTTGTTAACAAAAAAACCAAAAACCTAAACCATATTTTAATTTTTGCAAGGATCTTCAAATATTGATGATTATCCTCATTATTTTATATGTGTCATATAACTAACCTATTTAGATGAGTCAAAATATCGACACATCTAAAGCCATTAAAAAAAAATAATATAGTAAAGATTGCATGGTTTAAACCACAAAAAAGGCAACATAAGAAGGAGAGCAAAAGGTAAATGAATGTTCAGAAAAAACATGGTCTTTCAATTAAAAAGACTCAACATGTTTTATAAATGTTAAATTCATTCGACATAGGTGGATGTTAAGAAGTGTTGACAAGGTCACAATTAATAAAACTGCAAAAGAATGTATGTTTTCTAAAGTTTAAAGCAATTATAAAATTACAAAATATAGTATATTTAATATTTATAATTATAATTAACTCTTTAATAATAGTACCAAATTGTTTCTTAACTATATAAATTATAAAAAGATATGAAAGATTGACCATATAGGATTTTGTATATATATATATATTATTACTATACAAATTTTTAATTAAAGTTATATTTAAATATTAATATTTTAATAACATAATAAATATTTATAGCTCTTTAATAACTTTTATATTAAGCCCATAAATATAATATATTATATAACTTAATACTTTTTACTTTTATAATATTATCAATTTTTTGTCCACGAATGCTATAATTTTTAAAGGATCAATTACAAAAATAAAATGTTCTAAAGAATATTCTATTTTTAAAAAAGAATATTCTTTTTTAAATATATATTATTTTAAAGAATATTCCTTTAATATTATAAAATGCTAATTAAATAACTAAAATTGCTAATTATTAAGAAATGGGACTATAAACATGCCCATTTTAGTTACAATGTGCATTAGAACATTTTGCTCCTCCTCTCTGGTTGTTCCACTTGTTCCATCGCTATCGCCTTTTCCTTGCTCTATGCCTTTTCCTTTGTCCTATGCTTCTCTTAGTGTGGCACCGACCTCTTCCAATGGAACCATTATTAAGGATTGCATCAACCCAACCATCTGTTCCTATGGAGATTGACTCTCATGTCGAGACTTTAACCTTGCTTTTCAACCTCTCTCCTGTTTCACCTTAGTCCTCTATTCTCGTTCCACTTCCTTCGACTCATCCTCTTCATCTTGATTCTCCATCAGTTCCTCCTTCGGCATGGTGACTTCCTAGTTATCATTGTCGTCCTCCCAAGATCCACCACCATAGCCTTCTCTATAGAGGTGTCGTGGCTCCCTAAAGATTTTAGCTTTGCCCCCTTAACTACTGACCTCATTGTTTGCTTTGCCAAAATGGGTCTCTCCACCTTCAACTTCTTCTTCTTGAGAGCCTTCTCTACTTGCTTTTCTGCCTCCATGCAAGAATCACTCCCTAACTCCATCTTGGGCTCGAGCTCCTTTTGTTTAGCTTTTGGCTCCTTCCATTTAGCTTGCTATTTCAAGAGCTGCTCTCATATCAGGTTTGGCTCACTCAATGCTATAAAAATATCTAATCGATTTACATGCGATTGTTTGTCAGTGGAACAAGTTCTTTAAGAATATCATTGAGTTTGAACATCTTCAATTTGTAGCTCTAGAGACACTGTCTTCCATCAATTGAGCAAAGATAATGTTGGATGCAACATCCATTGTCACTGTTCCAGATGAAGCCTTAGGAGTGAGTGCAATACATTCTTCTACTTCTTCGTCAATGTCTCCCCAGTGATGCTAGATACACATGAAGAAACTAGGTGTTTGTGTGTTTCAATATGTATTACTAAACGAGACATTGTTGTGTATGAAGAAACCACAATATACTTTGTGGCATCATATGTGTTCCTGCATTCTGTGTACCATAGTATTTGCAACATAGTTTTCATTCCCTCAAAGGTATGGGACTTGACTACAAAGTATACCTTCAAAATTGTTGGTTTTGTCTTAGCTTATGATTGCAATCCAAGTTGGTACATGTGAGATGCCCTCCAACCAGCTGGAACTACTAAAATCTTTCCACTTTAACTCGTTGCTTTTGATCTAGATGTGGCCGTCATCTTTATGCCTCATGTCATCTGTGGTTTGTGTAACTGCATGTGACATAGGTGGCAGTTCAAACACAATGTTACCATTGTATATAGTAGGGACTTCTTTGCATATATGTCTTTGACAAATGCTAAGTAGCTGCCTCACTTTCTAATTCTTATCGAGTAGTTGATTATAGAGTTAATGGTTCAAATAAGGATTGTTTAAATCAGGTTGACATTCATCTTTAACACATAAAAATAAACATATATATAATGTATTTTATTTACCTTTAGTATTATGGAATCTTGTAGGTTCTAGTGATTCTCATGATGTAGTCTCTACATCAATGATTGGTATATCTTCATTCCAAGTGATAAAGAAGCCCTTTCCTAGTGATGGGTTAAGTATGTAGCTTTTAGAATCAGGTGTGATCAACCTTGCAAGATCATCTATTCACACATTGTGTAAGATGCAATTTGCATTGATTAAGAATGTTGAAATTTGCATGTAAAGCAAAGCTATGGAATTGAAGGAACCCATGTCACAAGCATATTGTCAATAACAGTTCTTACTGGAAATGTTAATTTGAGCCATGAAATTAGAAAAGAATGGCTACTACTGATAATAAATATATTGACCAATCATTCAATTTAATAATAAATGTCCAGACTAAATATTTTGTAAGATAAATTTTTGTGGCTTGCATTGCTTTAAAGATTGCAATGATATCATATCCAAGAACATGATTAAGCAATGAATCTCCCTTTGAGTTCTAACAGAAATGAGTGAATTTTGATAGTTGGTTGGTGGTGGCATGGCCATTGCCAAAGCAGATCACCAGTGTGGACAAGTGGTGACCCTTGGATGAAGGCTTGGGATTTTGGGCAAGCGACATGCCTCTAGCAATTGTGGACCAGTGGCAGGGACAAACAGCGATGGCTATTAGGTGGCATTGACAACATGTTAGATCCAATTGTGCAACCAACCACCCAAGGCATGGAGGGCAGCACAATGGGGGAGGCACTTTAAGACAGTTGACCTAATGCTCAGTCATGATGAAGACACCCAATGGGAAGATGCCACTTGGGTTACGGACAAGCACTATATAAGCGGGTAGGTGATTAGTGGGTGGGGTTCTTTTGCTCCTCTGGACATGGACTTGTCTTGGCACCTAGATAGGCTTAGATCATTGTCACTCAAGGGCATTCTACCTTGGGTAATTGGCCACTAGGGAGGGCCAATCTACAATTTCATTTGGCAATAGTCATTTATTCCTTTTATACTCTTGTTACAAAAGCCTTTCTCTCTCCCTCTCTCACCTAGCTCATCTCAGTTCCTGGCAAAACTCCAAACCTTCCCATGTCCCCTCAAAATGGACTTCCACAGCATCCGGATAAAGACCATCACCACTTACTCCCATATAATCCAAGGAGATGACTAGACCTCTTGCTCAAAACCCTTAAATTGGATGTTGGCAACAGATTCTTGGCAACCATCTGAACTACTTACATTCACACTCACCTCACATCTGGCTTGCAGAGTCCATGGAGGAATAATTGCCATGAACGAATGAAGTTCACCATAGCAAGTTGAGTTGTTGCTCAAAGGAGAGATTGAAGAACATGAGTAAACTAGTTCAAACAATTGGATATCAATGAATATTAACTAGCCAAGAGAATGCAACATGTAACTCAAGAAAGGCACACACCTAGTGGATGCGATTCCATGAGGCAAACGAGGTAGCTCACTAGGAGACCGCACGAAGGGCGTATCAAGGGCAAGGGAACACTACAGATGTCACAATCTGCTCCCGCCTTGCTAGCTTGGGACTATGACACAAATGCCACAAATCCACACAACACACAAGCTCATGGAAGAGAAGATAGAGACCCCAAAGGACCATGCAAACGAGTGATGATGGCCTCAAAGCTGATCTCAAGCCATAGATGATGAAAAAAGGTATGAAAGAACCTCCAACATGTCTTAATGAGATTCCAGGTGTAGGAATGTACATGATTGAGCAACACCTAGATGGGCAAATCCACCCCGACATGATCTACAGAGGAGAGTGGGACAAATGGTCAGACAAAGGAAGTCCACCACCCACTCTTGACATAAGAGAAAGTGACAGGTATGATGAGCCGCTTAGTTGATGGCCGGGTGGCCACCTACCAAGACGGATAGGCGAAGTGTACAAGTAATGGCCGAGCGGAGGCCAAGACTCAAGTGGTCTACCAAAGGATGACGTCTGAAGGATGTTAGGCGGCACTAACAAATAGGGACATGAGATAGGCAGCACTATTAGTAAGCTAGATATGATCGTTCGAATTAACCACCAAGGTATAAGGATGGCACGTGTGGGGGAGGCGAGTTAAGACAATAGGCTAGTACCCAGTCCTAGGGAGGATGTCCATTGAGAGCGTGACACCTGGTCCTACTGTCTAAGTACCACCCGACCCTTATATAAGCATGCAAGCGAGTAGTGGGTCGGGGTCCTTCTAGTTTGTCTTCTTCCTATGTCTTGTCCCTACCAGTAAATAGAGGACCTGACCATTAGTCTCTAGCGGAGGGCCGCCTTGTGCTTCCAAGCTGTATTAAATATATCTAGGCTAACTATAGTGCTCCTTCCACTCTCTCCCTCTCTCACTTCTACGCCCCTTAAAGGGAGCGCACACAGATCCCCAAGGAACTCTAGTCCACTGGTACACAAACCCTCACAACATCTAGGTAGAGGCCACCAATACACTCACATACATCCTGAAGCCGACCGGACCTCTGGCTCAGCTCCGGGATTGGATGTTGGCAACAACACCAAAACCACCTGAATTCACCCTACAAAGTCCCTGATGACCACAAAGGAAGATTGTCACACACGGATGGCGTTCACCATAACAATCTAGGTTGTTGTCGGGAGGAGAGATTGGAGAGTCGGGATTAACTCATTCAAAAATTGGATATCAGAGAATACCAATTGGCTAGGGGATGCGTCAGGCTAGTTGGGAGACACCAACAAAAAGTGGAGAAGTACCTCGAATGCCATAGTCAGCCTCAACCTCGCCAGTCAGGATCTACAATGTGGATACCATGGGGCTAACCTTATGAGGAGCAGAAGAAGGTGCCTCGAAGGGTCATGCAAGTGAATGACAACAACATCAAAACCAGTCTCAAGCCATATATGATGAACAGAGGTATGAACAACCCCCAACACGTCATAATGAAATTCCAGGTGTAGGAACGTGCGGGAATAAGCAACACCTTGACAAGTGAGATTGCCCGGTGAATAGAGTGGGACAAATGGCTAGACGAAGGAAGTTCACCACCCACTCTTGACGTAGGTGAGAGTGACAGCTACATTGAGCCCCCACAGCATGGGATGAGGGCAAGAAACTCAAAACAGTGATGACGGCGAGTGGAGTGATGGTGAACAACAGTCGAACATTTCGCATGGCCAAGGCAACATGAGAAGCAAGGTAGTGAACCCAAGGTTGTTGTCACGCTGGCTATGAATGCCCAAAAAGAGGGGAGGGGGAGCTATAGGGAGGGCCAACACCCACAGAAAAAAAACTTTCACACTTGGAGTTCAGCCGATTAGACGATATAGCAGGCCATGATGAGTACCAAAGTAGCTACCCGAGAAGTAGGAGCTTAAGCTCAAAATAAATGCTAGATGGTAATGAAACCTCAGGGAGAGTCACACGCATAACTTGTCTAAGGATCATCTAGAAAACTTTGTTGCTTACAGATGGTGATGATGTTAAATTGCTACTTGAGTTTAGGACAATGCTTTACTCTGAGGATTAACATCCAGTTCCTCATTGTTATTTTCTTTTCGTGCACAACTTCAGCACAAGAGATTGATGTCAAAATGTAAGAAGAAGTTGTAAGACGAAGCAATAGAGGGTGGAAAAAGAAGAACCGGATTTTAAGTGTTTTGACTTGATACCAATCTATACTATTACAAGAACCAAATGCTAATGGTTGCCACCCAATACCATCCATACTATTACAAAAGGGTTCCCACTCATAACAATCATCTTGATTACACTGTATATTATCACAAATTGCATAAAAACATGTAGATATCGAAAGGTTAAAGATTAAAATATGAGGAAAAAAAAAAAGAAAGAGTATGACAACTAAAGATGACAACATTTAAGTTTGATTAGGATTATGAGCTCGATTCATGGATAATTATAACAATTGTGAGTTAATAATAATTGTGGTTTGAGTAATTTGTAAGAACCAAACATAAAATAAAATGAAAAAAAAGAAAAATTAATTTATGACGATGAGCTTATGTGTAAACTTAAGAAAAGATTATGAAATGTCGACATGTGTAAAATTCAAATCTAATTACACCCATATTACAATTCAATCATTATTAAGTTTTGAATGTCTTTTATATTTATTTTTAATAGAAACACTGTATTACGATGAGATTTAATTAATGTGTATATGGAATTTGATTACGAAATTTAAAGGATCATATTCTTCACATGATTGTTGATATAAGAGATTTTCTTACAATATTAAATTCCTTGTATGCTATAAGAGTAATGTCACAATTAGAATGAACCGTTTGATAGAGTTAGGATAAGCATCGTATGGAATTTAGGATGGCAGGCACACAGACAGGCAAACACACACTTAATAAACTTCTATATAAGATCATAGGTATTAAGTAGAATTCATAGCATGTGCTAATAAATTTTTAAGTTGATTGTTTAAAAGTGGACTTTATTTTATTTAGCGTATGAATTGAAACTATTTTATTTTATTTTATAATTTGAATTAAAGACTATATATATGAATTAACAACTTATTCGTAAATTTAATATCTGACAAAGGTATTGCTAATTCACATACCTACTAGTGAGTTAGTATATTGGGATCCAATTTATAAATTTATACCCTAGCATGTGGCAGAGTTATGAAGCCCTTTCCCCTCTAATCCTGCAAGCAAGCTGGATATCTTCGGGCATAATGGTAACCCTTTTGGCATGGAGGGCAAACATATTGGTATGCTCGAATAACTCAACGAGATAAGCTTCCGCAGCCTCTTGAAGCACCATCATGGCTTCGCTCTTGAAACGCATGTTTGTCCTAAAGGCTTGCGTAATCTCGCGTACAAGCCTCTCAAAGGGTTGCTTGCATATGAGAGGCTCTGTGCTCTTCTGGTACTTCCTAATTTCCCTTAGTGCAGTTGTTCCTGGCTTATACCTAATGTTCAAACACGCATCAACAAAAATAGCAAGGTAAGGAATTTACGCAAAAGAACTCGGATGATATAAAAGAAGGGAATTTAGCAATGCAAAATTTGGAGAGATTGGAAGAAACTAAGACCTCCAAAAAAGACGTGCACAATGTGATGTGAGACACCTAAAGAGGCATTTAGAGAGATGTATTGGGCTGCATGCATAGACCATTTTACATAGATGAACATGTCCAAAAGAGGAGCATCAGATTTTAACAAGGGAAAACAAAATGTCATGGGAAAGTGAAAACACTTGGAAGGTACTCGTGTACAATTGGATGCCCAAATTGATTTGACTCACACAAACATACATACACTCGTACCTACGGTGTCTTGTCGCGCGGCCAAAAGGCTGTGCGCATATGCGAGCAGCTTTTGCTGCACACTGCTTCATGGCCCCCTTGCCTCCTGTTGATTTGCACGGAGTTTGCTTTGTACGACCCATTCCTCACAAGTAAGGATCCGGCGTGATGGGGTTTCCCTAAGTGGTGCTCAATATATATACATACGGTGTCAAGGGCGGGAATTCCAAATTGATAACGCGTTGTGACAAGGCGGGAATTTAAGTCACAAGTTGTTATTAGCACATAGAAACACAAATAGTTTTGTGGGTTTAGGGTTCACTGTATGTAATTGTAGTTGTACTCTCAATTACAAATAAGTAGTTCCCATTGTACATAAGGCTTCTGGAATGATATGGCGATCCAACTTCCATGTTGGGATAACAAGAACAAAGAATTGGTAACTAGGAAATATAAAGGAGAACCGAAGAAAATACATAGAAGTTACTTGCAGCATGAAATTTTAAGCATGTGTGTGGCAGGCACACGTACTGAATTAATTCCCTCATGGGTATTGTAGCCCTCAATTCTCTTCCCACATGGGAACTAATGTAATTTCTCAACAAATCCAGTGTCATAGTTATAATGTCCTTCAAATCAATTTCAAATTTTGGCACAATGAGTTGCCAAAAACTAAAATAAGAAAACAAACATGACTTATGAATAGGCTCAAACCAGCTTTAAATCCACTCTTTGGAATAGTTGCAACTTATCTCGAGACACGAAAGCACAACATTTCAAATGAGAAAAGAAATACGATATATATTAAAAAAAATGGTCTTACGGAAATGGGTCGTGGTCCTCACGTCAACGGGTGCAATAATGATGTGCCCGCATGAAATCTCTTGTTCCCCCATATCCATGTCATTTATTCCCATATACACTGAAGAAGTTGGGTCTTACCCTCAGACATCATTGAATGTGAATGCCCCATAAATAAATTTTGATACAACTTCTTATGATGTTTATATGTATATGCATGTATCATATATATTGATCAATGTAGTTGTATGGACACCTATACACACACAAACAAGCAGACCATCCAATGCAAAAACGCTTTGTGTTTGATTAACAACCTTCTCATTTAGTAACCTTAGGTGCATTCATTTCACTGAAAGGTAGTAAGATTCTTTCTAGACATGTTTACACGGTGATACTTCAAGTAAGAATCATGACATTAATATCAAGTTAATAATAGGTTCCAAAATAAAGAGTATCGAGAGAAGTAATGCCTCGACAAGAACGACCAAAGGGACTAGTGTATTGGAAAGTGCAATTTCTGCTGTTTAAAACAAATTAAAGCGAACAGGAATCAAAACCGAGAGAAGTCAAACCAAAAGAGGAAAAACCTAAGAAGTAGGAGCTTAAGCCCAAAGCAAATGCTGGGTGGTAATGAAACCTCAGGGAGAGTCACGCACATAGCTCAAGGTGTGCACCAAAAGAAAATAACAGTGAGGAACTCGATGTTAATCCTCAGAGTAAAGCATTGTCCTAAACTCAGCACAAGAGATTGATGTCAAACTAAGAGGAAGTTGTAAGACGAAGCAATAGAGGGTGGAAAAAGAAGAACCGGATTCTAAGGGTTTTGACTCAATACCATCTATGCTATTACAAGAACCGGATTCTAACGGTTACCACCCAATACCATCCATACTATTACAAAAGGGTTCCCACTCAGAACAATCATCTTGATCACATTGTATAGAAGGTAATATGGTGAACCATATTATCACACCTTCAATCTCTGGAGGGGGTATGTGTGTGTGTGAGATAGAAATTCCTTATTCATTCTCCATACATCTTAACCATATGCCAAAAAAGAACATTTGTCTAGATACAACTTGTTTAACACAATAATCTTTCAAGATTAATAATTGATATCTTGAAACATAATAATTGCTTTTGTATTTCCTACTTCAAATCTTAAATCCTTGAAAGATTAAAGATTAAAACATGAGAGAAAGAAAAAAAGAGTATGACAACTAAAGATGACAATAATAATAATTGTGATTTGAGTAATTTGTAAAAACCAAACATAAAATAAAATGAAAAAAAAGAAAAACTTAATTTATGACCGACGAGGTTATGTGTAAACTTAAGAAAAGATTATGAAATGTCGACATGTGTAAAATTCAAATCTAATTACACCCATATTCCACAATTCAACTATTATTAAGTTTTGAATGTCTTTTATATTTATTTTTAATAGAAACACTGTATTACGATGAGACTTAATTAATGTGTATATGGAATTTGATTACGAAATTTAAAGGATCATATTCTTCACATGATTGTTGATATAAGAGATTTTCTTACAATATTAAATTCCTTGTATGCTATAAGAGTAATGTCACAATTAGAATGAACCGTTTGATAGAGTTAGGATAAGCATCGTATGGAATTTGAGGATGGCAGGGCACACAGACAGGCAAACACACACTTAATAAACTTCTATATAAGATCATAGGTATTAAGTAGAATTCATAGCATGTGCTAATAAATTTTTAAGTTGATTGTTTAAAAGTGGACTTTATTTTATTTAGCGTATGAATTGAAACTATTTTATTTTATTTTATAATTTGAATTAAAGACTATATATATGAATTAACAACTTATTCATAAATTTAATATCTGACAAAGGTATTGCTAATTCACATACCTACTAGTGAGTTAGTATATTGGGATCCAATTTATAAATTTATACCCTAGCATGTGGCAGAGTTATGAAGCCCTTTCCCCTCTAATCCTGCAAGCAAGTTGGATATCTTCGGGCATAATGGTAACCCTTTTGGCATGGAGGGCAAACATATTGGTATGCTCGAATAACTCAACGAGATAAGCTTCCGCAGCCTCTTGAAGCACCATCATGGCTTCGCTCTTGAAACGCATGTTTGTCCTAAAGGCTTGCGTAATCTCGCGTACAAGCCTCTCAAAGGGTTGCTTGCATATGAGAGGCTCTGTGCTCTTCTGGTACTTCCTAATTTCCCTTAGTGCAGTTGTTCCTGGCTTATACCTAATGTTCAAACACGCATCAACAAAAATAGCAAGGTAAGGAATTTACGCAAAAGAACTCGGATGATATAAAAGAAGGGAATTTAGCAATGCAAAATTTGGAGAGATTGGAAGAAACTAAGACCTCCAAAAAAGACGTGCACAATGTGATGTGAGACACCTAAAGAGGCATTTAGAGAGATGTATTGGGCTGCATGCATAGACCATTTTACATAGATGAACATGTCCAAAAGAGGAGCATCAGATTTTAACAAGGAAAACAAATGTCATGGGAAAGTGAAAACACTTGGAAGGTACTCGTGTACAATTGGACGCCCAAATTGATTTGACTCACACAAACATACATACACTCGTACCTACGGTGTCTTGTCGCGCGGCCAAAAGGCTGTGCGCATATGCGAGCAGCTTTTGCTGCACACTGCTTCATGGCCCCCTTGCCTCCTGTTGATTTGCACGGAGTTTGCTTTGTACGACCCATTCCTCACAAGTAAGGATCCAGCGTGATGGGGTTTCCTAAGTGGTGCTCAATATATATACATACGGTGTCAAGGGCGGGAATTCCAAATTGATAACGCGTGTGACAAGGCGGGAATTTAAGTCACAAGTTGTTATTAGCACATAGAAACACAAATAGTTTTGTGGGTTTAGGGTTCACTATATATAATTGTAGTTGTACTCTCAATTACAAATAAGTAGTTCCCATTGTACATAAGGCTTCTGGAATGATATGGCGATCCAACTTCCATGTTGGGATAACAAGAACAAAGAATTGGTAACTAGGAAATATAAAGGAGAACCGAAGAAAATACATAGAAGTTACTTGCAGCATGAAATTTTAAGCATGTGTGGCATGGCACACGTACTGAATTAATTCCCTCATGGGTATTGTAGCCCTCAATTCTCTTCCCACATGGGAACTAATGTAATTTCTCAACAAATCCAGTGTCATAGTTATAATGTCCTTCAAATCAATTTCAAATTTTGGCACAATGAGTTGCCAAAAACTAAAATAAGAAAACAAACATGACTTATGTTAGGCACCCCTACGTACAAACTAGAGACCCTCACAAGACCACCCGACCTCCCCCGAGCTGTCTATAGTCTCCACCACTGCTCTCTCAAAGGCTTCCAATAATAGTGTGCCGTTAATTCTCTCTTAGATCTAGTATAGCTCTAGTAATATTCTAGCTTATACCTTTCTGGGGAATATTCTTTGATTTGTTATACGGGTCGTAACAATCCTCCCCCATTAGCAAGTCCTTGTCCTCAAGGGCAGTATAACTTACTCAACTGGTCCTGTATCATTAGCCTCGTACATCCACAAAGAATCTACCCGGACTCATTCCTTGTGAGTACTCTCTTTAATGGCTAATATGAAACACTGGGTGCACCCTCACTCCTTCTGGCAGCCGTAGTCGATATGTCACCTTATCGATACGCTCCAGAATCTCATAAGGACCTGAGTACCTAGAGACAACTTATCATTGTGTCCCTTCCATAAGGCCACAATAGTGTTCCGCCTTACATGTGTGGCAAATACCACTCAGAGATATACATAATCTCCCACCTGGAACTCTTGGAAGCTTCTGTGCTCATTAACAAACTTGATAGCTCGGCTCTGAGCTACTTGTAAGTTCTTCTTGCACAAACTCTGAATGTTTCTAAGCTCAACACTCAGATCTTTAGCTTCCTCATCCATGTTGCCTTGAGCTTTCTTACTTGCTAAACCCAGCTCAAAAGCTGTTTGGAATGCCGTCCAAACATAGCATAATATGGACTCATTCCAATGCCACTGTGTCCTTGGCAAATGGGTGACAAAGTCCATAGAGATACTGCCCCATCGCCTGTTGGAATAGGCAATGGTACTAATAGCCCACTTGGTTTTTCCCTGGGCACCTTTACTTGCTGACACTTGTCACAAGTCCTGCAGTACTCTATGATATTAGCTTTCATATTCCTCCAATAGAACCTTCTCTTGATCAACTCATACGTTTTTCTCCCCCAAAATGACCAGCCTCCGGGTGATCATGATGGAAATATAGTACCTGGTTGATCAAATGGTCCACACGAGGAAGATACACACGGCCATTGTAGTACAAAACTCCATCCTAAAATGAGAATGGTGGCTCTAGCTGTCCTTGAGCTCCTGCACCTCAGCGTCTTGTGCTTGAGCATGTTGAACTACCTGGCTAAACTCACTGACCGTCCTTGTTAATGCATTACATAAGCGTGTTTGGAATTCTCTAACCACTGTGGCTCTCCTAACGCGTGACAAAGCATATACCACCACGTTAGCCTTTCCCACGCAATGCTCAATAGGAAATTTGCCAAACTCCATGAGCTTAACCATCCAGCGAGCTTGTGAGAGTTTAACTCTTTCTGTTTGAACAGATACACCAAAGTCTTGTGATCTGTAAACACTTTGAAACTTGCACATAAAGATAGTGCCTCCAAACTCATAATGCATTAACAATAGCCAGTAGTTCTTGCTCATACGTTGAGTATTGTTGCTCTGCAGGATTCAAGTACGACTCTTATAAGCAATAGGCCTTCCCTCTTGCATAAGTACAACTCCAATGGCCACTCCACTTGCATCACACGATACCTCATAAGGCTTAGAGGGATCTGCAATACATAAAACTAGTGCACGTACCAAAGCTTGTTTCAAAGCTTGGAAATGCTCTTCTCTGAAGCACTTCATGCAAAGGAACGTCCTTCCTCAGCAACCTAGTTAACGGAGAAGCTTTCTTGGCATAATCCTTGACATACCGCCGGTAATAACCAGCCATGCCCAAGAAACTCCGTAACTCTTCTGCATTGCTAGGAACTGGCCATTGCTCCACCACTGCCACCTTCTGTGGATCAGTCTTCACTCCACTTGGCGTCACAATGTGACCCAAATACTCCACTTTGCACTGAGCAAATGCACATTTGCTCTTCTTTGCATAGAGCTTGTTCTCCCTCAACAACTGAAGAACTCTTCGCAAATGCTGCACATGCTCCTTCATATTCTTACTATAAATAAGAATATCGTTGAGGAAGATCTCCACAAAGTCGTGCAAGTAGTCACCAAACACCTCAGTCGTCAACCGAGTGAATGTGACTGGGGCATTTGTTAAGCCGAATGGCATAACAGTGAACTCGAAATGCCCAACTATCTTGGTGAACACTCTGGCTCCACCGAGATGATCCATGATAGTATCCACACATGGCATGGGCATCCTGTCCTTCACTGTTTGCTTGTTGAGAGCTCTGTAGTCTATGCACATCCTCATGGTGCCATTTTTTCCTGACAAGCAATACTGGTGCACCAAATGGAGACTTGCTCAGTTGTATGAAGCCATATTCCAATAGCTCCATCACTTGTCTCTTAACCTCTTGCTCCTTAGCATGGCTCAGTCGGAATGGCTTACGGTAAATGGCTTTTACCCTATTCCAGCTCCACACCTCTTGCATGTGGTAAGCCATGAGGTAGCTCGGAGGGAAGACGTCAGCAAACTCCTCGCACAACAGCTTTGCTCAAGGTGACAGTAAAAGAACTTGTTTGGAGACTCAAGCTTTGTTCCAAACCAAGTGTCTTTCACTTCACTATACTCAAGCTTCATGTGCTTGGTGCTCCACTAGATCTTAGGATCCACACGCACTAGCTTCGCAAGAAAGAAAGTCTCCACCAGCTGGGTTTTGCCAACCTCTAGCTGTAACTCCTCCACACAAGCAATTTAGCTCTGTGTGACAACTAAGCCCTCAATCTCGTATTGAGGCACAGTCTTCGTTCAG
The DNA here is from genome assembly GCA_003024785.1 of Selaginella tamariscina. NCBI lineage: Eukaryota > Viridiplantae > Streptophyta > Lycopodiopsida > Selaginellales > Selaginellaceae > Selaginella > Selaginella tamariscina. The sequence goes on from PUQB01000149.1 coordinate 223,861, forward strand.
CTCCACCAGCTGGGTTTTGCCAACCTACAGCTGTAACTCCTCCACACAAGCACTGTAGCTCTGTGTGATAGCTGAGCCCTCAATCTCGTATTGAGGCTCTTCGTGCAGCTCCACCAGCTGGGTTTTGCCAACCTCAGCTGTAACTCCTCCACACAAGCATGTAGCTCTGTGTGATAGCTGAGCCCTCAATCTCGTATTGAGGCTCTTCGCACAGGTCCACTAGTGGGTTTTGCCAACCTCCAGCTGTAACTCCTCCACACAAGCACTATAGCTCTGTGTGATAGTTGAGCCTTCAAATTCGTATTAAGGCACAGTCTTCGTGGGCAAGCTGCACTCCTCCACTAACTTTGTTGACATAAAGTTATCGCTACTCATGCTATCCACAAGGACTCGCACTAGACGCTCACCAAGTCGTCCCTCCACCACTATAGCACGTGTGTGTGGCTCCTCCTGTGCCATGTAGTTTACCTATTGAGCAAGAACAAATAAAAATTTACCTTGTGGTTTAGAGAAGTCTCCTTTGTGCTCCTCTCTACGCTCCATCTCATAAAGCGTCTTAGGCGTCTACTTGTCCTTGTTACCATTGAAACTTTTGCCTTTGAGCTTGCTTCTCCTTGGACAATTTGCCTTTTAGTTTCCAACGTCTCCACACATGTGGTATTATCCCTTTCCACCAAGCACTCATCTCGAACCTTGCTCTGATACCAATTGTTAGGAACCACTACGTACAAACTAGAGACCCTCACAAGACCACCCGACCTCCCCCGAGCTGTCTATAGTCTCCACACACTGCTCTCTCAGAAGGGCTTCCAATAATAGTGTGCCATTAATTCTCTCTTAGATCTAAGTATAGCTCCTTAGTAATATTCTAGCTTATACCTTTCTGGGGAATATTCTTTGATTTATTATACGGGTCGTAACCAAGGATTGGCGTTCTGTGTTTTTCAAAGTACCGGAAACACGAAGATACTTCAGCTAAAAAACTTTGATTAAGAACATTTTGTGTTTTCTTTAATATTTTTTTAAAAAATTCCACATGGATGGTATATTCAAATAATATTCTATTTTTAAAATTGTATAGCCATGTTAACATTATTTTATGCCACATTTTTATTTTTTTGCCACATCAACATTATTTTACCACATCTTTATTTTTTACTACATTAGCATTTTGTTTTAAATTTTTACCACATCAACACTTTTTTTTTAAAACATACATTTAATAATTAGATTAGCAACTTAGCAAAGCCTATATATATAATTAATCATTGTTGTCGTAGTATCATATTTTACATTTGTACATTCCCAAGCATATTTTCCCTTTAAAGTTAGCATGAACTCACCAACGCTAGCTCTAGATGCAATCCCTCACCATTCGATTGTGGTATCTCAGTTTTGCAGCTACCTCCCGTTCACCTGAATAAATATATTCATTATAAATGCATGTATATGAGAAAGATAAGATATAACATTAGTAAATAACAAATATATGAAATGCCATATCTTAAGAGAATTATATTTTACGCCAAGTTTTTATAGTGTTATCCATACCCATTTTATAGCTACACAGTGCATACATGTGTGTGTGTGTGTGTGTGAGGGAGAGAGAGAGAGGAGAGAGAGAAAGAGAAGAGAGATAGCGAGAGAGGGGAGAGGACAGAGAATGATTTACCAGATCATAAATATAAATATCCCCATTGTAGGAGCCTGTGTAAATATAGTGCTGGAGACAAAAATTTAAGAATTTGATTAAATAAAATAAATTAAATTTGATTAGTTAGTAAGTAAAATAAAAAAAATTTGTCTCTTTGCGTGTGTGTGTGTACCTTACAATAGGGGAGAAATAGCATCTAATCAACGTTTAAAACCTTGTGCCCTCTATATATCATCAAAGATTCATCACGAAGGTGTCTTCCCGTGCGTAAACACTATGAGACTCTCATTTATCTGTAGTCCCATCTAAAAGTGGGCACCCAATTGCTTCACAAACCTGTTATATGCGTTAGTATCACACACACACACACACACACTTGTGGACTCACCATCACTTATGCATGCAATCATGACAACTACAAACTCATGGTGAAGACCTGTGACCTCATGGCAGGTTTAGATAAGCTTGACATTCGCTGTGGGGCTCTCAGATGGGGTTGATTCCAACTCCACGCAAAAGCAGTAAAAACCTAGAGAAGCATGCCAAAGCTATAGCCGGGATGAGACTTCTCCTCTCCATAAGTTCCTAGATGAGGGGAACCCGGTGGCTTGCATCGTGACGAACACTTTCAATGGATGGACTCAAGACGTTGCTAACAAGTTTGAAATACCCAAAGCTGCATTCTTGACTTCCAATGCCATCAATGACATCCTTCACTTGAGTCTTCCATGAATCATCAAAGAGGGATTTGTCCCAGTCTCTAGTGAATTTCGCCTTGCTTCTAGCTGCTCATGAGATGTGGTTCAATGCAAAGAGGAGAAGAGAGGAGCCTATCACGTTTCTACCAGGGATTCCACATTCCAGCTATAGATCTTCCACTCTCCTTCTACTATGCTCATCCAATAGTTGAGTCAATCACTGACGGGGCAAGGCAGTTCCCAGAAGCAGAACTTGGACTCTATAACTCGTTTGAAGAGCTAGAACCAGAAAGAGATCAAAGCAAACTATTTCCTAGTCGATATCAAACTTGATACTTCTCGATATATCAAAGTCAAGTATCAAGTTTGAGGTTGAGGCTTCTCCTTGCGTGGTCGGCCTCGCTTCTTTTTTTGTGGTATCTGTGGCAGATTTGTAGATGGTACACTTCCAACAGTCGCTTGTTGTGGAACTTGTGGTGCAACTGCTTGTTGTGGCAGCCCAACAGCAACAACAATAGCATCACCCTGTAAAAGTTGAAGTTAGCAAAACAAAAGAAATGCCTACGATAGCCTACCTCTGTTGTTGGAAGCTCTTGCTGCAGTAGTTGTTGTAGTATTTGTTGCAATGGCATATTATTTGGGAGGATTGGGAGTTCAGCAACATACTGAGAACTACTTGGTGTTGCACCCTGAAAATTCGAAGTTGCATGTTACTGCTCAGCTTGCTCTTCAACTTCGAGTCCTATTGTAGCCGAGGCTCCCAGGCCATGTTCTAGTGTTGTTGTAGCTGGGGCTGCCAGGCTAGGTTCGAGTGTTGTTGTAGCTGGGGTAGTCGGGCCAGGTACAACATGAAAATCATTCAACATATTATGAGCATGTCCTCGAGCACGTCCTCGAGCACGTCCTTCTTCGTGGAGGCGCTGAAAAGACATCTGCAGTAGCTACATAATTTGTTGAAGGATTGGGAAGCATAAACTTCCCCCCACCAACGGCTGGCTGATTCATTGGTTCACTGGCCATGCATGACACCTCCGCAGCAACTTCAAATGATCGAGTTTCCTCATCAAGTATCACAGTGCTAGTTCTTGTGTCATTGCATTGTTCTTGAAACCAACGATTATCATCGTTGCACTCCTCTTGTGCCTCTACAATGGTAGAGGCATCAGGCTCAAAACTCCAGCTACCCTCAATATCTTCGTCCTCCTCAGGATCGCTCTCAAGTAGTTCAATATCTTCATCCTCCTCAGGATCGCTCTCAAGTAGTTCAGGCTCGTAATTGTCGCTGCACGTTAAGGCATTCCCATTCCAAAGTTGCTCGTTGCAAAACCTGAATACTAGCCTCTTTGCTCGCTCTGTTGTCAGTCGGTTCCTATTTTTGGAATGTATAAACTTGTACGAACTCCAATTCCTCTCCGAAGCACTGCTGCTAGCCACCTGAGAGAGCAACCGGATTGCAAAGTTCTGCAAAAGGAGAGCGTTTCTTGTTTCCTCTGGAATCACCACTCTTCTTTGAGGGGTTGGAGGTCCCACACTACCAGTCGGGGTTCCCCAGCTTGACCAAAACTCCCACGCCTCCATTTGCCCTGTGCAAACCTGGTCAATTGCCGTTTGAATGATCCCTTTCCAAAGGGGGGCTTGCCAATGTCCCGTCCCAAATCGGTAATTATCAAACGCCCGCTGACATGCAATCTTACTTTCATCATCATTTTCACCAAAGTTCCTGTTCAAGCAGAGCCTGAGGTGTGCAAGGGGCTCGTGGCTCCAAGTCATCGTCTTGACATCATTACGGTACTTTGGATTCAAGCAATACCCAGCACCAAAGATCGGAGAATAATGTACATTCCTCTTCCTTAATGCAATATCTGCCAGCTCCTGTCGTCGTGCAATTGTCAAGAAGGAATCGGACGTGTCTGTTTCACTTTCTTGCTGCAAAGCTTCGATAATTCCTAGCCATGTTGCATAAACCTTACCAAGAGCTGGTGCCTTGCGATCGAACAAGCGGATTGCAATGTAAAACGGCCTCCAAAGCCTTAGAAGAGTGTCTAGGTCCCGCCAGAAGCTATCATCCGTGATTGTAGCCTTTACAAGCGAGAGCCTTGAAAACTGTTGGAGCCTTCCACCTGCTTGTATTCCCATTCTTGAAACTTTGTGCAATTCAAAGTAGATCGAATAGAAGACTTCATTTGTTGCAGTCGGCGAAGACAAATGTAGTTTGTTGCAAAGCGAGTCTTCACAGGCAATTGAAGCTCCAACTTCCTTGTTCGTTGCTCCCTGTAGATCGCAAGAACCTGTGAATGTTGATGATGAACTTTGAGATTTGGTGCCCTTTGTCGACAATGCTACCTATGTAATAGTTTGTTCCAGTGAGCCAACACAAGGTTCAAAGCATGGCATTGGCATCCGAAGCTCCATATGCGAGGAAACTACTCTCGATCAACTGGCCAGCAGCTTTGCAATTCGACGCATTGTCAAATATGACGCAGAAAATCTTGTCAACACCACCAGGCTCGTCATTGATGTCCTTATGTATGTCCTTATTTGTCTCGCGATGTATTCCCCTTGTATATAAGAGCTAATGTTAGAAGAAAGAACTTAAAAGCAAGAATAAAATACCTGTGACACTCTCATCGACTGGAAAGCTATCATAGAACATATCTTCACAACTCCCACCATTGACAAACATTATGTTGATGAGATGCCGCTTGTTGATGTCGGACCAACCATCTGAGACAAGAGCAGAAGGATGCACAGTCATATCCATGATTTGCCTTTTCACCTTGATGAAAGTTTCCTCCCAAGCTCGCTCCAAGAATGTTTCTCGTAATGCTCTGTAACTTGGAAGTTTGAAATCTGGACCATATCGAGCTGCAAATTGAGCAACGGCTTTGAAGGCTTCACATGCCGATGGATGTTGAAAAACATGGAGTGGAATGCCAGTGTCGTAAGCAAAACGCGCCACTGCATACTGAGTCTCCTTTAAGTTGTCTCTCGTTGCAGTTGCATAGCGAGGGGCCTAGGTTCCTGAGCTTTGAAAGACGTTGGTGTTGATGTTGTTGTGCCTATGCTGCCCGCACCACTCAACTGGCCACCTGAATCAAGCCATCTATCTTTGTCCCTTGACCTTGATCGGCTCCCAGGACATCCTTGCTTTGGTGGCAGTGGTGTGATGAAATCTTCTTGTGCTGAGGATCGTGGAGCATTAGGAAATCGTTTGGCCAACATCTCCTCTACAGTGTGCATGCGAAGAGCTTGAGATGTTCTCTCTTGTTCCATCTCCATCTTTTGTCGCTTTGCTTGCCGAGCATGTCGTCTCTTTTTAACATAGAGCTGGTCGATACCCTCGAGGGTCGCTTGTGCTACCTTCCATGCAGAAGAACGGTCTGTGCATAACACAGCACCTCTACACGGTAGGCAGAGGATATGAGCTCGCACTCTCGTTGCTGAACCAGAGCCCTGATACCCACAAAACCTACATGTCCACCTCGCAACTCCATCTACATCCTTCTCACCAGGCCGTAATGGTGGAAGACTTGCAAATTCATCCAGCCTTCGATCAAAATCAGCTTCTATGTCATGAGCATTTCGTTGTGGCCGCTTCCTTCTCATCATCACATAATCCCATTCTGGGTTGTGTAATTTACCACCATCCATAGTCCTTCGGCAAGGATGTACTTGCTGCTGAACGCTTTCATCCTCGTCCTCTTCATCTGATTCGAAGATGTCTTCCATTGGAATCCTTGACATGACTGTAGCCTGCAGTGTAAGTTGAAGACTCAGAACAGGAAACTTAGAGTCTCACAATGCTGCTCCTCCTTAATCCACTCTGTCGGTGCCCTCGCTGTCGGCTATATCCTTAGAAGAGCCAAGATTCGAACCCCAAACTAGTTGACACTTCCCCAAAAAACAAAATTTGGCCACTGCCTTACCATGTTAGGAGGGCCACGTAGTAATTTTAATTACATACCAACTTATATATAATTGATATGCAAATGTGGTAGCAAAATGCTTAAAATAATGCTATGTCATCATTAATTCATGCCACATATGCAAATAATCTTTGTAAATTGTGTTTGTGATAATTTAAAGGTATATTACGTATATTCATGTGTTTTTTGAAGTTTTTTAAAGTTTTCTCTTATTAAGAACATGTTTTTGTAAATTCACGGTGTTTTTGTGTTCCAAAAATTTTTTCCCTTGACAAAACCCTGGTCGTAACAACTTATGAATAGGCTCAAACCAGCTTTAAATCCACTCTTTAGAATAGGTACAACTTATCTCGAGACACGAAAGCACAACATTTCAAATGAGAAAAAGAAATACGATATATATTAGAAAAAATGGTTTTACGGAAAGGGGTCGTGGTCCTCACATCAACAACAGGTGAATATGAAGAATTCTCAATTTCATTTGCCCAAACATTATAATTATCAATTTCAGATGGGAAACAAAACAATATCTGAGGTTTCTTCCTAAAGAAATAGCGTTTACAATAGCCCCACATAAATATCAATGTTAAAAGGAAGTTGTGAGGGCAAGGAAGCTCAAATTTACAAGTTCATCATCAAGTAGATCTTTGTACATGCTATTTATATGATTGACTTACATATATGCATCTAATTTGATATAAATTTGTAAAAATTGTTTTTGGAAATACCCTTCCATTCTACCAATACTTAGATTGAGCGATTGTGCAATTTTTTATAATATATTATTCTTATTGCTGATGGACTATTCCCTTGCACACAATCAGACACGTACACCAATTATTTGAAACGCATAATTTAAAATCAACTTAAAATCAGTCTCAGTCAATTTATACTGAAACATTAGTTAATGAAAATTCACCGTGTAAATTCTTAAAGTTTGTTAAGAAATTTAAAAATTCATAATCTCTCTCTATGTATAATTTTAAATTTAAATAAAAGTTCATCACAAACCTCATGAGATTCGTTAAGAATAGTAAATCTAAGTTAATTTGTAATCATTTAATAACAAGGTGCTCAATAACTATGTGTTTACAGGGTTAGACTGCCTATCATCTCATTTGTATATATTTGGTCGTTTATATGGAAAAGAAAAGCATCTTAAATTACATAAATGACGTTAAATTTGGTTTACTCTCTGTCTAATGTTCTTTATTCAGTGAATATATATATATATGTGTGGTGTGTGTGTGTGTGTGTGTGCACGCGTGTGTGTATGTATGTATGTATGTATATATACGACTGCTTCAGCTCAGAACCGAAATTTACCTGCTCTTGTTATGTTCCTATCTCTGATATACATGCCGGAGAAGAATGTGTTTGGGGCTACGATTGCGGTCAGTAACCACAAGGATAATACGTTGTATGACAAAAATTATTAAGTATATTCTATATTAAATTTTGATGTAAACTATTATTAATTAGAGGGTAAACTTTAAAATTTTGAGAATATATATACCATGGTTCAGATATATATATAATTTTCCTTAATTTAATAATGGATATTAACACATGTTTAAATTATCTATCTATCTATCTATCTATATCAAGCAATTGGCATATTCTCGTGCACAAAACAGGTGTTTATTATAGAGGATAACAATTTGATATTTAAGAATCATTGATTTAAGAAATGTGCTAGTAAACGTCATTATATTTGGGTTGGTACACAGCTAAAAATTATTGTGAATTTAAACATATATATAAGTATATTAAAATAGATAGTGCTTGTGTATATACGCATGTATGGGATATAATATTTTAAACATTATAATACATATGATTGTTTAAATAACGCAATTGTGTCATTAGAGTCAGCCACAGCAAACTTAAATTAATTCATCAAAAAACAAATTGTGTAAGAAAGATACTATTGAAGTTAACAGCTTTATGCAAACTCAAGATTAAATATTAAATATTTTATTTGTATATTTTAATTTAGTGTGAGTAATTAAGTTAAAATCACCCAAGGGATTTGTACGAAAAAGTCAAAGAGAGAGCAAAGATATAAAAGAATCAAAATTATTATTATTATTTAAAATTATTCTTTTTAATATATCATATTAATGGTGAATACATATTTAACTTATTTTGGACACTTGTACCCCTATTATGTATAAGAAGAAAGTAATATTATCTTAATTCTTAAGGGTTTTTAATTCTTTCAATGAGTGTGGACTATGAACCCATTCACATAGAAAACATATTAATTTAGAAATGCATAACCCTAAAAAATATTGCATCTTAATTTATAATAAACTCATATTTTAAAATTTTTCTCTCTGAGATTTTCCCCCGTGTCATAACAATAATGCATCTTAAATCGTTAGAAAAGAAGTATTGGAATAAAGAAGTACAAATTACATGCAATGTGTTAAATAAAATTCATTCTATGTATTACATTGTATGTAGGTATATAAGTTCCTTAAATACATTTTAATGTTTTGAATGACTTATTTTGTGAATAAAATTAAATCTAAAATCATATAATTAAAAATATTGCATCTTCTTACTTTAAACATATATTATTATTTTAAAATAATTTTAATATTAAAATATACTGTATCACTAATATATAGGCAAAAATGGAATGCTATTATCATTTTTTAAATAAAGTTTATTTGTATTTCCATTAAAGCATATCATTGAGATATATTAATATTATTTACCACAAATTAAGTTTCTCACTTATGTCTAAAATAAAGATTAAACAACTAAAATATTTGATGATATGATTCTTTTATTTTAAAGAATAGCTGTTATAAGGTTTAATACATTAATAAAATAGGCTCCCCGTTAAAACATGTATATAAAATTAAATGAAAATTAATATTTCCCTTAATTTCAAAGGTTTTCAAAAGGTTTATTGAGTACAAAACTTTTCATCCACATATGCATTTAAATAAGAAAATATGTTAATTCAAAAATACATTAACCTTAGTGAAATTTATATTTAATTCATAAGGAATTCATTTTTAATTTTAATTTCTTCCCTAGTCATAACACTAGTACATCTTAAATGCCATAATAAAAAATCCCTTAATAAATTATTTGTTTGTTCCTTATGCAGTAATGAAATGGAAGATATTGTGGAGATACGTTGAAAGGGTTGCATCTAAAGATTTGATAAGGGCTTAACTTATGGGTAAGAGTGTACAACCCCAGACAGGTATGTATAGAAATTAGCGAAATGCCCCTGGATTATAACAAATACAGCCGTATAACTGTATCCCTGTGTGTATATGTGTGCTTAAAAGACATATAACATGTTGTTTATCAGCGCTTATAATAATTATGTAATAAGTAATAGTACCAAAATATGGATCAAAGAAGTGAAATTTCACTGTTTAATCTGAACGTTGGATCTGATCAAATTTTGTCTTTTTTTTTATATTTTTGCGTATATTTATATTATATATGTCTAACGTGCCTCACATTTTGGTAAATACCGAAAATGATCCCCAGTGAGTTTGACATTAATGTTCTAATAGTTCTAGTTGACAGGCACTATTAAATACTATACTAAGAGGAATGTGTCAATCGGGAGATGGAGACAAACTTTACCAGTTATTGTCTACTACCATGGGGGCGGATTCATTATATGTAGTGTAGACTATCCAGAATACGACAGTTTCTTAAGGAAGTTATGTGGGAGGGCAGACGTCGTTGTTGTGTCGGTTAACTATCGGCTGGCACCGGAGCACCCGCTTCCGGCAGCTTATGAAGACGGACTGGCAGCTCTGGAGTGACTGAATTCTGTGGCGTAGAATACTATTGTTATGCATTATATAATATTTTAGGTCACATCCTTCTCCAACCATTCTTTGGCAGGGTTTCACACACAGCTTCTGAGTTGAAACCAGCTGGTTCAGAAAGTCTTAACTATGCAATGCAGCATGGAAGGTTGCTCTTCCAAAAGATGCGAATAGAGACCACGGTTATAGTAATGTACCAGCAAAGTTACAGCATTGTGGTGACGTGGTTTTACCGAGGACTCTTGTGATTGTTGGAGGAGAAGATCCACTGCTGGACAGGCAGATTGAGTACGTGGGGGTTCTCCGTGAGCTTGGGAAGGAGGTCGAGCTTGTAAGATATGAGAATGCAAACCATGGTTTCTATTATTTTGATGGTAAGTGTGAGGAGATCATTGACCTTGTGGACAAGGTATCTGCATTTATACTGTGATCATGTATAGCCTATATGTTGCGATGTTAAATAAGTTAATAAGAGTCCTGAACATTTTAAGATGTATTTATAGGTGGACATACATACACACAGACTTGGAACGTATTTAATGAAATCGTCCTGCACATGCACACCTGGCACAGTGAAAAAGTGCATGTGCAGGACACATGTATATCCAGTATATTAAGGATTGACAATTCACTTATTAACAAAGGCAGATATATCATCTAGAAGCTTAACAGTCTCTTCGCACTTTGAATCAAAATAAAAAGCATGGTCCACGTTCTCATACTTGACAAGCTCAACATCTATCCCCAGCTCTCTAAGCACTTCAACATATTCGATCTGCCTGTCCAACAAGTGATCCTTCCCTCCGACAACCACAAGGGTTCTGGGTATATTCAACCCCGAAGGAGACTTCCCCAACTGATCCGACACGTTACAGAAGCCATGGTCCCTGTCTGCATTCTCCGGTAGTGACAAACTCCAGAAGATATCAGCCATCTCCTTGTGAGGAAGCCTCCGACGTTATAGTCGGAGCTTGTGCGTGAAACCCACCGAAGAATGGTTGGATGTGGATCTGACCAGCGAGTTGGAGGTTCATGTTCTTTGCCTGGATAAACAAACATTACTTAAGAACATAAAGAAAACATACATACGTATAGAGCAACGTGGTGTGAAAGGTTACCACCGGCACTGTCACCGATGAGAAAAACTCTCGACAAATCCGCCCGGAACTCAGAAGCCCCGTCTTGTAGCCACTTAACGGCCGCAATTCCGTCTTCATAGGCTGCCGGAAGCCTATGCTCTGGCGCCAGCCGATAGTTGACCGACACGATTACGGCACTTAGTTTCTTGCAGAGGTTCCTTGCCAGTTTGTGGAAGTCTGGGAAGTCTGCACTAAATATCACGAAGCCACCTCCATGGTAATATATCATAACAGGTAGAAGTTTTGCATCTGTGCATATATAAGAACAAGGGCAAAAACAAAGATGAACTTACTTGATTGGGGAATATACACTCTGGCCCATAAGTTGAGCTCCTTGTCAATTGTGACATCCTTAGAAGCTACTCCGTCAGTGAAGTCGGGATTTGTCGGAATTGTTGGGAGTGGCTGTCGAACAAAGGAACCATCTTGATGAAGAATAAAACCGGGGAAAACGATGCTACTTTCCATTACCGTGCCTGCTCAAATATCTTCAAACGATATAACACAACAATATTAAAATGCTTCTAATATTTATTATAAGTTTGTATTTTTATATAAATTAGATAATATATCATATCCCTTGGTAAACGATTTCTAGAAAAGCGCAGGAATATTAAATGCACTCGAAAAGCCAATGTAAGACTTTTTGTAAAAGTCATACGAAATGCAAGCCACATTGCTACTTTGAGACTCTCCACGTGAGATGTGAAAACTTTAGATGACGACAAACTATAAACTGTTAATAAGCCTGTTTACAGACGTCTCTTATAATGCATACACACGTATGTAAGACAAGCTGCATATGGTACTAGACACTATTACAAAAAATGTTATAATAATAAACTCTGCATCCGGATGGTTCCTTTGTCCGTCAATCGATCCCAACCGTCTCTGCAAATCCCGACTTTGTGGCGATTAAAGACTTCAGAATTGATAAGGAGAATAATCTGTGGGTTCGGAAGTTACTTATAATAATTAATAAATTAATAAACACATTAATAATTAATAAATTATTATTAATGATTGAGGAAAGTGATGATTGTTAAGTCAGTATTATTAATATTAATTAAATAATTTAGAATTTTTACACTCACTACCTAAAACTTCAATACATTCCAACGTTGTAGCTTTGATTGAGGTTTTAATAAGTTTATTCAATTAGTACACATGGGCTTAATTATTTAATAATAATATGGATCTTTAATCTAGTTATTATTCTTAACTTTAAGTTTTTTTCTTAATTTCACCATTATAATTTAAATGTTATGCATGTTTATACAACGTGTGTACACACACTACTACACACGTCTTTAAGAATGAGGACTTTGCATTTGACTGGGATTCTATAGAGTTTCGAAGGTGGGTTGGATAAGTTCAACATGCGAATATTCGAAGCTAATTGAGTTTGAGAATGTTGTTCATGGTTTCTGTGTGTTATCTGAGTACTGAATGTCCCAGAGGAATTTTGAGACTATTGGACTTGTCAATTGAAATTGCTTAACTATGTTGTTAGTTAAATATCATTGCTAATTAAATATGGTTAGTTTTTTATAACCTGGTCTTAAATATACCTTTTATTAGATAAATAAAATGAATAAAATGTGTTATATTTTTATCAGCGTAGGAAAAAAGAATAACACATGTTCCTTACCATGTTCCATTTTTTTTAAACATTGTACTAACGTTCTTTTAAATCATTAAACATTAGAAAAGAAGAATAAATTAAAATTACTACTGCTAGTTTGTGTCGTCGTTTCCGTGCCTTTAAATTATTGTTCACACCCACCCCCCCCCCCCCCCCCACACACACATATATACGAGGCACGGATTTTATTTTATTTAAATTTTAAGTTAAAAAATGTTGTATATTGAATATTTTTTATAATATAGTTCTGAACGATTACGGGTTATAATTTGTGAATGAAAAATCCAGGAGCCTTTCTCTATGGACCACAGATATTTTATATTAATGTGTTGTATAAGATGTATATACAGATTGATTAATAAAGTTATGGTAGCTTTTAGTACACACACATTACATGTTAGTGATTTGCATATTACTACCTTAAATAATTTATATACATTTCCTATAGTATGTGCATTTACTTGTTTTTATAATACATATACATATGTTTGTTAGCTACTATATACATTAGTTTATGTGTGTGTGTGAGTATATGATATGCGTACAAAAAAGTTAAGAGTTAAATATACATATATAGGTTAGAAATTTATAACATAATAATATATAGGTTAAAAGTTTATAATTTATATATGTGCTTGTATGCATGTATATATGTATAGATATGCAATATATATATATATATATATAACATACACTTAAATTATATACATGTTTAAATCTATTCAATGTTAAAATACATTATAATCCATGTTTATTTATGTAGAATTTGATATAGTTTGATATTTATGTTTATACCCGATCCAATTAGTTTTTTTTTTTATATATTATAGATACTTTCATTTATAACTATATAATATATATGTATATAGTGAAACTCTGCAAATTTGATTATTCACTCGATTGACCAGAGTATTGTATAATGTTAGTATGTATAAATGCTTTGCTTACTTAACTAGATCATAAGGATTCATGATGTGAATGATTTAGAAAATTAACCTAAACCTATTTGCACTACTACATGTTTCCTACGTTTAAACATATAGTACTTGTTTCTGTATATTGGATATATGCACTTGTGGCTATGTTTGTGCTTTTCTGGAAAAACACTATGTATTTCATACAGGTTGAAACTAAAACATACATCTATATATGGCTGTGTGCCTTTGTGTAGAAACTGTTCTAATACATGCATTTCACATATTTCAAAGATGCCTATTCGGTGTTGGAGGATCTCTCTGTCTCTATCTATCTATATATAGATATATAGATATAGCGTGCGTGTGTGTGTGACTATAATTTGACATCAATCGCCTTAACACCAGGCCCATCCATATACGAGTGAAATATTTTCATTTTTTCGAGCACATAAACAATTAAGCTTAAGTTTTATTTTGATATGGGTTATGTCATTCAAACTCTTTTATGTAGCATAACACAAAGGATATAACATTTTGCAGCCGCAGTAGGAAAAGTTAAGTATCTTGCCTGAAGTAATTAAGGGGAGGAACATGCATGTGTGCACATGCACACACATGTACAAGCAATGTGCACATGTGCATACATGTATGTGCCCACACACACACACAACTAATGAACATTGATATATTAAATCACTAGTATGTATAACCATTTTCCTGTGTGTTCACGTCAGTTTTATTAAAAATTCTTGTATTGTTGCATTTAAAAACATCTAGCATATATATATATATATTAGTTATTAAGTGTGTATAACTTATATATATATATATAAAAACATTGTTTACATGCATGTGTAGGTATACAAGCTCTTTAAGAGATATTGCATTTCAGAACTTATAAATAAATAAAGAGTTGGACAATGTTAACTTGTTCCTTTAGCATCTTGATTTTACATTAAAATGTGCTTTTGTTACAAAATATGATTTTGCAATAATAATGCATTATTGTAACCTGTACAAAATTATGCTTGTGCTCGTAGAAGACTTGTTTATTTTAAGTTTCTAAAGATAAATAACTATGTTAATATTAGTAGGATATCATGCGCTTTTATTTTATTTGTTAATGGTTTTATAAGTTTAATATTAATTAAATTATGCACAAAAATATTATAGATATACTTAAATTCTTTAGGATTGCTATGTATGCACATTATTTCACATGTATCCTATTGATTCATAAACATTTAATGTCTTTGTTAAATGTCTTTATAAACATAATTAATGTGTAGACATTAATTGTGTAAATAAACATATCTCTCAGTAAGTAACACAATAACCAAGATGGTAGCCAAGTTTTAATAATAAAATGGTAAGCATTTTCAATCTTTCCTTCATTTTTTAAGTTAAATTATAGGGTGTAAAAAGGAAAAGAGCAAGCAAAATAAAAATTCATTCAGCAAAGATGAATCATTTCAAATTGAAATTGATTTTGCTAAGGACTTCTTTATAAATGAACAAACTCTTTATATACATTAAGCTCTTACTACAAATCTTACAATGATTCTCTCTCTTCTTATTATACATGTGTATTATGCAATTGTTATAATAAGGAGACTTTATGTCACTTTTTGCTCCAGGATATTTTTTTGAATGATATATCCACTTAGTTATTTATTTGCATTTTTAGAACCAAAATAACTTAAAATAAGTTATTTATTATATACTTATTTTAATTTGTATCACTTTATTATCTCAGGCATGCAAAGTAACCTAAAAAATGATAAAAGGAAATAAAAGAAAATAAAAGGAAAATAAAAAGAAAATAAAAGGAAAATAATTTTTGTAGGTTCTAATTTAAATTCTTACTTATGTTCCAACTCTTGTTCCACTAACATGATAAAGATTTTTTATATTTTATGGAGTTGATTTTATTACAATGGATTTTAATTCAAACTTAAGCTCAAATGGTACTACTTTATGTATTAGTGATTCTTTATTTTAAGAAAATCTTCATCTTGCTCTATAAAATTAGAAAAGGAACATATGTGTATATGTGTATGCATGTGTTGACATGTATGTACACACATGTGTGCATGTGTGTATAACATGCTCATAAATAAAGGTGTTTATAAACTCTTGAGAACCTGGCCAGTTAAGAAAGGTGCCTTAGATATTAGGAATTGCTTTATATTTTTATATTGTTTAAGAACTTATAAAGAATGACTAAGTTTGTGGGGACTGGCAATCTTCAAAGAAGTCACAAAGTTATTTATAATGTTTATGTTACTCTTAATTCTACAATGTTTAGTGTAACTCTAGAATGATCCCTAATTTGTGGTTACTAGTGTGTTTGAACTATTGACCATTGTGTTAAATGATAATATAACATAGGATGCAAACTTTAAACAATTTAAAGTTATTGAGTATAATAAACAATGTTACGTAAAGAGGATGACATTGGAGAGTACATGATACTTTATTAAAGATTCATCTGACTTTGGGGTCTTTGTGTAGAACAATAAACATGTTTTAAATCAAAATTAAAAGGTTAAATATGCATTACTAGTCTTATGTGTTTGAACTTGTTTTAAAGTTACAAAGTGTGACTCACACAAGGACACAAGGACACATAACTATATATTCATGATTGTTATAGTTAAATTTTCTTGAGTCACTTCTTACTCTTTTAGTCTTTATTTAAATATAATTGATAAGAAAAAAATGAGAAAGTTAGTAATGAAAGAGCAGATATATAAAATGAAATGTCAGATACTATTCCATTACAAAAACCCTGCTTATATACAGGAGACCTCCTGCCACATGGCACACATGCGACACGTGGCGCTGACACATGGGGGCCAGATCACCACCCATGTGTCACTACACATGTGCGTATATACACATGCGTATATACGGTATGTTACCTAATATACAGTATCTTACATTATCCTCCCCTCTGCGGCTGTGTAGATGGTGATGGATCTGATGGTCCTGGATCCGTGTGAGCTGGGCCATCTAAGGTATGACCAAATGTACTCAACGAGTCTCGAACGACAAACCGTTTCATTCGAACCACGTGAACTATCTCAACCTCATGAGATCCCACCAACTTGACTTGATATACCTGAGGACCAACCTTTCGGAGTACTCGGTAGGGACCAAGCCACTTGTGTAATAAACCAGTTGCAAGCCCAGGTGCAGTCAGCTTGGGAAAACGTACCAGGACTAAGTCACCGTCAGCAAAATCTGGTGGAATTTGATGTCGTGCATTGTAAGAAGATTGCTGCCGCATTTGAGCTCGACCAAGATGTTCAGCAGACTCTGCACGCAGAAGAGGCAAAACAGCATCCAAATGTCGAGCCCACATCTTTGCATCCTCGGCACGTGGCAGATTCGATGATAACCCCAATTCACTAGGCAACTTAGGATCATATCCATACAATGCCTTGAATGGAGAGATACCAATCGAACTCTGAATGCCTGTTACATAAGCAAATCTCAAACATCGCAAATACCAATCCCAGTCCGTGTGATTGAAGTTCACATACTTCGAGATCATACCCTTGAAGGTCCGATTCAATCGCTCCACCAAACCATCAGTTTGTGGATGATACGGAGAGGCAAATGAATGTTTTACCCCTAACCTCTCACACAACACTCGGAATACCTCTGCAATGAAAGCGGGGCCATTGTCTGATAACATCCGCTCTGGACAAGAATGCTGCAAAACCACATTATCGAACAGAAACAAAGCTGTTGACATGGCAGTTGCATCCGGAAGAGCACCAACCTCCACCCATCGAGTTAAATAATAGATACAACAATGATGTACTGGTTACCTTGAGAAGAACGTGGAAAAGGTCCCATTAAATCCACTGCAATTAACTCAAAAGGGCGAGAGACATTGATGGATTCCAACACCCCATGGCCCGAGTCGTAGAGGAATTCCGAGTTTGACAAGTGGGACAGCTTTGAATATACCTGATCACATCACCACGCATGCTGGCCAATAAAATGATCGGCGCAGCTTCTCCAACACTCGTTGGTGACCAAGATGACCTCCAACAATAGGTGAATCATGATATGCTCGAAGAAGGTGTGGAACATATGTAGAGGGTACAGCCAAACGCCATCTGTCCTCTGGATTTGTCCCAATAAAATACAATAAACCATCCTGAAGTCGAAACTGAGCATGATATTGTCGAAACCGAGGTTCGGAAGACGGAATTGCAAACGCATCGCGTAATTGCCTCGTCCATGGTTCATGTTTTTGAGCATCCTGCCACTGTTCCAAGGATGGTAAGTCGGCATCGAATACCTGAGGGGCTTGTATCAAACCGAATGCTGCAGCTACTGCATGAGCAGGCAAAGTGGAATCGGAGAGGGGTGCTCGAGAAAGTGCATCCGCATCCACCATTGTTCGCCCAGGCCTGTGCACCACCTTAAAGTTATATACCTGGAGACGTAATGCCCATCTGGCTACGCGACCCACTAAATTCTTCCGTTTTAATAAGGAAGTGACAGCAGCATGATCACACTCCAAAAGCGTTTCACTCCCATGTAAGTAGGCATGAAGTCGTTCAAAACCCCAAACAGCAGCAAGGCATTCTTTTTCAGTAGTGGAATAATTCCGCTCAGCCGGCGTGAGTACTCGACTAATGTAAGCCACCGGGTGTCGAATTGAAGAATCCACAGCATCAGTTTGCATCAATACACCACCAATACCAACATCTGAGGCATCTACTCGTAAAATGAACGGACGAGTAAAATCTGGGTATTGAAGCAATGGTGGAGTTGTCAGGAACTCTTTTAACTGGTCAAATGCCTGCTGACACCTGCGAGTCCACCTGAAAGATACCTGTGGACGAACTAACTCCCGAAGAGGGGCAGTTCGATCAGTGAGATGATCGATGAATCGACCCAAGTACTGCACCGTGCCCAAGAAACGTTGGACTTCCTGTACTGTACGGGGACGAGGGAACTCTCGAACAGCTCGCAACTTCATTGGATCCACCTGTAAACCCTCTCGAGATATACGGTAACCCAAGTAAGTGGTGTCGGTCGAACCAAACACACACTTTTCAAGTTTCAACTTCAGGCCAACTTCTCGAAATCGATCAAGAACGCGCCGTACATCACGAATGTGATCCTCCCAAGAACCAGACCCATGAATGAGCACATCGTCGATAAAATCGGCAGTGATATCAGGCATATCGGAAAGAAGCTCATCCATCATGCGTTGAAAGGTGGCAGGAGCTGAAGTCAATCCAAAAGGCATGACCAAAAACTCGTAAAGACCAAATGGTGTCCGGAAGGCCGTTTTTGGAATATCCTCCTCAGCCATAGGAACCTGCCAATATCCTGATGCCAAATCCAACTTAGTAAACCATCGACTCTGACCCAAACGATCTAATAGATCGGCAGAGTTCGGAAGTGGATAGACATCTTTGATGGTAACATCGTTAAGAGGTCGGTAATCCACACAAAATCGGAGAGATCCATCAGGCTTGGGAACCAAATGAGGTTCACATGCCCATGGACTCCGTGACGGACGACACACTCGTTTACCAATCATATCAGTAACAGCTGTTCGCATGGCTGATAACTCCTTTGGTGACCTGCGTCGAACCGGGACTTTGAAAGGCTTTGCATTGCCGGTGGGTATACAGTGTCGAGTCTTCACACGTGCACCTTGGGACAGATCAAATTTGAACAAACTTGCATACTGTTTCTTAAGTTGTTCGATGCAGTGTGCTCGACACTCAGGTGACGGATCCGGCATTTGAACCTGTTGAGATGAACACCATCCCAAGACCGGAATCAAAGGAGCTGTATGCGTGATACAAACAGCAACAAACTTCTCTGGACGTAAAGGAACAGACTGCAAAGACACAGACTCCAAGCGTAATACAGGAGGAGAGAGTGAAAAATCACATGTACCTTTCGACTGCTTTAACCAATCACATCCCAGAATGATGTCAAAGACCTGGGAAGGGACAACCCTAAGAGACCCAGAGGGAAACTTACAGTTGGCACCCATAACCAGTGTAGTCGAAGTGGTGTACTGTGATACTGCACGAGACTGCCCATTACCATATAAAATGTGCAAGACCTTATCTGCTCGTCTCAAGGGTAATGAGCACCGATGCGCCAGAGAAGTAGTTATGGAAGACATGCTAGATCCTGTATCCACAAGTACTGTGACTGAAACATCATTCACTCGTGCAGAAAATGTGAAAACTGGATGATTTGGTGGAACTTGCAACCCTTGATATGCATAGCGAAAAAAGCATGGAGGTGGAGTTTCCATCGCACGGGATCCCTCCGTCGCCCGTACGATTACTGGTTTTCCGCAACAGATCCACCCGCAAGAGAAGCGTCATCATCTGGAAGCTCATCATCAGACATAATGGCCGCCACAGGTACACCATCCGGAACATATGGTCGCCAGCCTGGATGTGGTGGACGCCAATCAGGATACACATCGCATGCCCGCCAAGTATGTCCAGTGCCCAACAGGCCCAGCAATGAACTTGATTGGGTTGACCTGCATTGTTCCGATTCCTCCTGTCACGAATCCGTGGATTTTGACCACCACGGGCAGGAACTGGAGCAGTGCAGGACGATTTCGTGGAGGTGGTCCACGGGGTGGGCCCCGAGGTCGACCACGAAAGGCTTGTCGTGCGGGCACATATGCAGCAGCATCAACCTCCATTGGATCAGCACGCTGAAAGAGGAGCAGGTAACCCAAGGGGACACGGCCCTCACCAGGCACCAACTCAAAACGTTGAGCTAGTGCAAAAGCTTCCTCCAATGTGGTAGGACGAAGAGCCCGAACGAATCGAACAAGTTCGGGTCGCATAGTTGGCCATAACATACCGAGCTTAATGGGCTCAGGCATGTTAGGATATGCACGCCGAACTAAATCCCCGAACCTAATACTGAACCGCATAACAGACTCACCAGGATGTTGTCGTATCGCATGCAGTTGTTGGAAAGCATCATCTGAATCCTCAACTTTGCCAAACGTACGTTTGAGGCATTCCGTCAACCGATTACTATTGGCTTGAATCTCGTAGCCAATCCATTATACCACTTGAGCGCAGGGCCTTCCAAACATGTAGGGAATTCTCTTAGAGCACGGGCTCATCCCAACCATGGTAACGAACAATAACTTGGAAATGATCAAACCAGTGGTATACATCATCTCCCGGATCATCACAAAAAGATCGGGGTCGAACCCTCGGATTTGTGCATGTGAAGAAGACAAAGGAGCACTAGAAGCAGATCCCCGGCAGGAGGCTCAGGCGGGGAAGACGAGGATGAACCCTCAACAAAGCGCTCCAACAACTTCGTTTGTGCATCAATAGCAGTAGCAATAATGCTAAAAGCCGTCTCCAGAAACAAAAAAGGAAGAGGTAGAAGAAAGGGATACCCAACTTCTCTACCAATGAAAGAGCAGATATATAAAATGAAATGTCAGATCCTATTCCATTACAAAACCCTGCTTATATACAGGAGACCTCCTGCCACGTGGCACACATGCGACACGTGGCGCTGACACATGGGGGCCAGATCACCACCCATGTGTCACTACGCATGTGCGTATATACACATGCGTATATACGGTATGTTACCTAATATACAGTATCTTACAGTAATTCATCACCAAACATATTGAAGGAGCTTCAAACTCATGTGTATACACTCTAAAGCTCAAAAGTGTTTTAACAATTAATGCCTTATTTTCGAATTTATTTAGAAGATCAGATTTTTTTAAGTTATGAAATTTAAAATGCATTAGTATTATAATGTTTTTATTTAGTGGTTAATATAATTATTTTATTATATAGTATTTGCTACATGCATGTACAAATAGAATATTTTATATGTAAGAATAATTTAAGAATATTTTTAGAGGGTTAGAAATTTTAATAAATATATATACGTGAGTGTTGCAAGAACTTAGCGCATAAACTTATTAATAATTAAAGTCCATTTTTTTAATTTAATGAACCTTGTGTTTGAGCATGTAAATCTAAATGCCACACACACATTGTATATTTTATATAAGAATAATGTTAATATAAATGGTATAAATTAGAACTTCATGCACTCCCCCTTCACACACACACACAAGTGTATGCATATATTATAATAATCTCTCTCTATTGTATGTCTCTCTCACACACACAACATACATGCACGTGCATACTTAATATGAAATTCAATTTAATAAAATATTATTAAATTAAGAACAAATGTTTCATTTCTCTCTTCCATGTGTTAATATGATGTGAAGTAAAATTAAAGGAATACTAAGGGAAAACATGAGATAAAATAAGGAGAAAATAATTTTTTCCTTTAAAAGAATAAGGAAAATCCTATGTGATTGTATATATATGTATGGAAGAGAATAATTTTTTCATTGTTATGTAAATAGAACATTATCCCTACCGTTATATATATTTTTTATTGTTTATGTTTTATATTATATATTCTATGAATTAATATATTATATAATACATTTACTTGCATAAACACACATTGTGTATACAAATTATTTATATATTTTAGTCTAAATATTATACAATATATTTAAATATTACCATATTCTTTCATAATGAAATATTATTCATTCGGTGATGAATTTTATATTGGTGATTTAATAATTGTAATTGTATTTCATAATTAATTTTGTTTTGATTACTAATGTCACCTTTACTTATTTATTTGTTTATTTCATCTTAAAATATATAAATTAGATTTTAAAAAAAAAATAACTAATATAAGTTATAGAATATGTGGATTCCCTAAGAATACATACATTCGCAGTTAGCAACTTAGAATTTAAATTGAGGTTTTTATAAAGAGAAAATAAGACACACAAATTTATATATATATATATATATATATATATATGGTAAGAAATGTACTACAGTGCTCATCCACAATGGAATCCACATGTCTTTACCTAAATTTGTCAACTCTATATATATGTATATACATATAATAGAGCCTAATTTATTAATCTAATCCAACAATATGTTATAATATTCATGCAAGTGTATAATCATGATTAATATATAAGAATATATCAATATTTACATGTGGTGTGTGTAGCATGCATCATCAAAATGTATTGAATTTAGGTTAATAAAATTTTAATTTTTTTTATATATTTAAAAAAAATCTATACATTCTATAATTTACATTAATTGTGATTCTCTTAAAATATTAAATTTACCTTTATATATATTTTAACATGAAATAAATAAATAAATTAAAGATATAAGGATAGATTAAGACAAAAAAATAAATTAAATAAATTATATCAATACATCAATAGCAACAAATTCACCATTAACAAATTCAAGTTTAAAATGTAAATTTATAAATTTTACATTATGCTTCATTTACAAAATTTAAAATTTTATTTTTAAAATTATTAATGTATTTTTTAATATATAAAGATACTATTTAAAAGTTTTACAGAGTATATAATGTATGTTTATTCATGTATACAATATATTAATAAATATAATATAAATTTTAAAACATACAAACAGCAACCATATGATATATAATCTCTCTCTAAATCTAATATTGTATATGAAATACGATCCACAAAATTAAATACTAGAATGATTACATCAAAACCACATTAAAAATTTAATGGCGTGTTTTAATTATGATAAAAAAAGCCAATTCCTCTAGGAATATTCCAGACTCAACAAAAACCATGAACAGCATTCCAATTTCACGTCCACGTCAGCCTCTTTCAGAATATTCGCATATTCAACTTGCCGGTCGTGCAACAAAGAGTTTTGGGAACTCTCTTAAACTCTCCAGAATCCCAGGCAAGTGCAAAGCCTTAAATAAATAAATAAAATCTCATTAAATCATGTCATAATCATATTACTTTAAATCGTTTGAATTATAAAAACTATGATTACAAATTCTATTTGAATATGTATATTTAATATTATATTGCTTGTTCTAAACCATGTATTCATTTCAAATAGATTTCAAAATAAATTATTTTGCGTATTTATATTATATATGTCTAACATGTCAACTAGAACTATTAGAACATTAATGTCAAACTCACTGGGGGTCATTTTCGGTATTTACCAAAATGTGAGGCACTATTAAATACTATATCTAAGAGGAATGTGTCAATCAGGAGAGGGAGACAAGCTTCTATCAGTTATTGTCTACTACCATGGGTGCGGGTTCATTATATGCTGTCCAGAATACGACAGTTTCTTAAGGAAGTTATGTGGGAGGGTAGACGCCGTTGTTGTGTCGGTTAACTATCGGCTGGCACCGGAGCATCCGCTTCCGGCAGCTTATGAAGACGGACTGGCAGCTCTGGAGTGGCTGAATTCTGTGGCTGCCGAGCTACATGCGGACATGTCCAGGGTATTTGTCATGGGGGACAGTGCCGGCGGGAACCTTGCACACCACGTCTCTGTAAAAGTTTATGAGGACACAGACTCGGAAGTGGGATTCTCCGTCAACCGTATAAACGTATATCTTTAAAAGTACTCTGTATATAAGTAGAATACTGTTGTTATACATTATATAATATTTCAGGTCACATCCTTCTTCCAACCATTCTTTGGCGGGTTTCACACACAGTTTCTGAGTTGAAACCGGCTGGTTCAGAAAGTCTTAACTATGCAATGTAGCATGGAAGGTCGCTCTTCCAAAAGATGCGAATAGAGACCACGGTTACAGTAATGTACCAGCAAAGTTACAGCATTGTGGTGACGTGGTTTTACCGAGGACTCTTGTGATTGTCGGAGGGGAAGATCCACTGCTGGACAGGCAGGTTGAGTACGTGGGGGTTCTCCGTGAGCTTGGAAGGAGGTCGAGCTTGTAAGATATGAGAATTCAAACCATGGTTTCTATTATTTTGATGTTAAGTGTGAGGAGATCATTGACCTTGTGGACAAGGTATCTGCATTTATACATTGATCATGTATATATGTTGCGATGTTAAATAAGTTAATAAGAATCCTGAACATTTTAAGATGTATTTACAGGTGGACATACACTTGTGAATGTATTAAATCAAATCGTCGTCCTGCACATGCACACCTGCACAGTGAGAAAGGCATAGTGCAGGACAATGTTATATCAGCATATTAAGGAAGGATTGACAATTCACTTATTAACAAAGGCAGATATATCATCTAGAAGCTTAACAGTCTCTTCGCACTTTGAATCAAAATAAAAAGCATGGTCCACGTTCTCATACTTGACAAGCTCAACATCTATCCCGAGCTCTCTAAGCACTTCAACATATTCGATCTGCCTGTCCAACAAGTGATCCTTCCCTCCGACAACCACAAGGGTTCTGGGTATATTCAACCCCGAAGGAGACTTCCCCAACTGATCCGACACGTTACAGAAGCCATGGTCCCTGTCTGCATTCTCCGGTAGTGACAAACTCCAGAAGATATCGGCCATCTCGTTACTGAGGAAGCCTCCGACGTTATAGTCGGAGCTTGTGCGTGAAACCCCACCGAAGAATGGTTGGATGTGGATCTGACCAGCGAGTTGGAGGTTCATGT
Source organism: Selaginella tamariscina (assembly GCA_003024785.1). NCBI lineage: Eukaryota > Viridiplantae > Streptophyta > Lycopodiopsida > Selaginellales > Selaginellaceae > Selaginella > Selaginella tamariscina. The sequence goes on from PUQB01000149.1 coordinate 249,234, forward strand.
TCTTTGCCTGGATAAGCAAACATTACTCAAGAATACGTAAAGAGATAAAGCATACATACGTATAGTGCAACGTGGTGTGCAAGGTTACCACCGGCACTGTCACCGATGAGAAAAACTCTCGACAAGTCCACCTGGAACTCAGAAGCCCCGTCTTGTAGCCACTTAACAGCTGCAAGTCCGTCTTCATAGGCTGCCGGAAGCCTATGCTCCGGCGCTAGCCGATAGTTGACCGACACGATTATGGCACTTAGTTTCTTGCAGAGGTTTCTTGCCAGTTTGTGCAAGTCTGGGAAGTCTGCACTAAATAACACGAAGCCACCTCCATGGTAATATATCACAACAGGTAGTAGTTTTGCATCTGTGCATATATAAGATTTATAAGAATAAGGAGGAAACAAAGATGAACTTACTTGTTTGGGGAGTATACACTCTGGCCCATAAGTTGAGCTCTCTGTCAATTGTGACATCCTTAGAAGCCACTCCGTCAATGAAGTCGGGATTTGCTGGAATTGTTGGGAGTGGCTGTCGAACAAAGGAACCATCTGGATGAAGAATAAAACCAGGGAAAACGATGCTATTCTCCATTACTGTGATTGCTCAAATGTCTTCAAAAGGCATATATTACATCATCGATATTCTAAGCAAATAATAAATATAAATTTTAATATTTAACTATTTCTTCGAGAAGATGTTAATGCACTCGAAAAGCCAATGTAAGACTTTCTGTAAAAGTCATACGAAATGCAACCCACATTGCTACTTTGAGACTTTCCACGTGAGATGTGAAAACATTAGATGACGTAAAACTATAAACTGTTAATAAGTTATGATGCATACACACCTATGTAAGACAAGGTAATGTTCTCAGGGCATATGGTACTAGCCACTACTACAAATAATGTTATAATAATAATAAACTCTGCATCCGGATGGTTCCTTTGTCCGTCAATCGATCCCAGCAAAATCCCCCATTAATTGATAAGGAGAAAAATCTGTGGGCAATCCTGCGGTCGGAAGTTACTTGAAATTAAAACACATTAATAATTATTATTAATGATTGAGAAAAGTGATGATTAATATTAATGCTAAGTCAGTATTATTAATATTAAAACTAAATAATTTAGAATATCTACACTCACTACCTAAACTTCAATACTTCCAACATTGTAAAATTTGATTTAGGTTTTAATAAGTTTAATATAGATTTTTAATTTAATTATTATTCTTAACTTAGACCTTAATTCATTTTTTGTTATTCTTAACTTACCTTTTAATTAAATTTAAACTACTTAAGTTGTTTTTTTCTTAATTTTACCATGTGATTTTATAAATGTTATGACGTTCTTAAATCATCAAACACTGAAAAAGAAGAATAAATTAAAATTTATACAACTTGTTTGTGTCGTCGTTTCCATGCCTTTAAATTATTATTCTAAAATATTAATATAAGATTGTCACCCCTATATATATATATATGGGGATATATTTAGACATGGATTTTGCTTTACTTACATTTTAAATTAAAAAATATTCTATATTAAATATTTCTTATAATCTATAGTAGTGTGGATTTACTTGTTTTTATAATACATGTACATATGTTTGTTAACTAATATATACATTAGTCTATGTGCGTGTGTGTGAGTATATGATAAAGAAGTTTAATATATAGGCTAAAAGTTTATAATTTATATATGTGTTTGTATGCGTGTATATATGTATAGATATGCAAGATATAAATTATATACACTTAAATTATACGCATGTTTAATTAATACATTAAATTTTAAATATGTCTATTCAATGTTAAAGTACATTAGAATCCATGTTTATTTATTTAGAATTTGATATAGTTTAATATTTATGATTTAAAACCTTAGTTTCACTATATTCATATATATTATATAGTTATATTATGTTATGTTCTATGCCAGTATATATAAATGCTTAAGTTAATGTTTTAATAAAGTTTTAAATGTTTTTATATATATTAAAAAAAATCTACACATTCTATAATTTACAATAATTGCATTGTTTAAAAATATGATTTACCTTATTATATGTTTTAAGATGGAATAAATAAATAAATTAAAGACATAAGGATAGATTAAGACAAAAAATAAAAAACAAATTACATATAATTAAATAAATTATATCAATACATCAATAGTTGTAGAATTTATAAATCAGTGATAAATTTGTTAATTTTAAAATTACTATTGTATTTTTTAATATATAAAGATACTATAATATTCAGATGAAATATAATTAAAAGTGTACAGAGTGTATAATGTATGTTTATTCATGTATACAATATATTAATAGCTTTAATATAAATTTTAAAACATACAAACAACAACCATATAATATATAGTTCTCTAAATCTAATATTGTATATGAAATACGATATGAAAACCACATTATAAATTTAATGGCGTGTTTTAATTATGACAAAAAGAAACCAATTCCTCTAGGAATATTCCAGACTCAATAGACTCAGGATATAGTAAACAAAAACCATGAACAGCATTCTCAAACTCAATCAACTTCACGTCCACGTCAGCCTCTTTCAGAATATTCGCATATTCAACTTGCCGGTCGTGCAACAAATCTAACCCCCTACATATATAAGAGTTTTGGGGAACTCTCTTATACTCTCCAGAATCCCAGGCAAATGCAAAGCCTTAAATAAATAAAAATCTCAATATTCGTTTGAATTATCAAAAACTATGATTACAAATTCCATTTGAATATATATATCATTGCTATATGTATTGAACAGTTCTCTCTCTCTACACACACACGCACACGCACACACACCTGGTTTGAGAATTCGTGATCCCTGCTGGCACCTTTGGGAAGACACAAACTCCAGGAAAGATCAGAAACCTGAACCAAAATGGATAAATGCACAGAGGTGTAAAAAATGTATACGCACGCACGCACGCACACGCACACCTCTGTAGAGATGACTGGGCCTGAACAAAGCCTTATCTCAGATTCTGTTCTCATCTCTCCACCGAAAAAGGGCTGTGTAAGAACCTGACCTGCAAGACGGAGTCCAACCCTCTCTCGGACAGACCAGAGTGCAATATGGTGTGCAAGGTTTCCCCCTGCACTCTCTCCCATAACAAAAGTCCTGATAGTTAAACATTAATTAATACACAGGTGGTGTGCGTATGTGTGTGTGTGTAACATGGTTCAAACACACACACACACACACACACCTGGAGAAATCTACATGATTTTCATTGATCCATGCATCGCGTGCGTTTCCCTTAGAAATCTCCTCAATCCATTGTAAGACGGAATATCCATCTTGGTATGCAGCAGGAAGCCTGTTCTCAGGTGCTGGTCTATAGTTAACCGATACCACAATTGCTCCCACCTTGTTGGCAACTCTCTCACAAAACCTGTCATAACACGTGTCGAAACTTTAAAATATAGAAAACAATTATAATATATTAAAATATGTGAAACTTTAAAATATAAAAAATATTTACATTAAAATATTATCTAGGTTGGTTAAATATAAATGATAAAATGTAGTTTTTAAACTTTATGTATTGTATATGAGATTCAAATATTTAAATGTAACGTTTTAAATTATCCCAACAATGACAAATCCCTATAGTCAATCAAACATCATAATACTATATCAATATGTATAAATATTGTTGATTATTCTAGAGTGTTTACAACTTACATGTATACACACTCACACACGATTTGACAAACATATGCAATAGGCAAGATAGATATAATATAGGAAAAATTAAATAAATTATATTTATAACAAATTGGAAATGAAATATAGTGAAGTTTATTCCTTATGGATTATCATAAATTAATAAATAAGCAAATGTTAGTAAATACTATGAATTACAAATTTGTATTGATTTCTACACACCTGTGAATAGTCTGATCAGCTGGTGTGAGAAGAGTGACATATCCACCGCCGTGAAAATGGACAATTAGGGGCTTCCTACAACCTAAGTTGTATTTTGGGATAAAAATCCTTACCCACAAATCCCGATCTGGGTCTAGAATTACGTCTCGGGATCCCACATCATCGTCGGGATTTGCTGGGACTTCCGGGAATGTCTGAGACTCCCTTGTAAACGAGCCATCCTTATGGAGAACAACTCCCAAGGAATACACTACGGTGCTCATGAGTGAGCAGTCACTTGAAAACGTGGGAAATCTATCAAACGCAAAGCATTTGATATCGATTCAAATTCAAATTGCTTATACTGCGCGTGACAACATTGTCGTAGAGAAGTTTACTAAGTTGAAAGTTATTTATAAAAGGTTTAGAGAAGATAATCTACTGCCACACATCTATTTGGAACCACTACAAGTTGCACTTCTCTGGTTCACTACAAGTGCACATGCGTCACACATCCTCTGATGCACTACAAGTTGCACATGCGTCACACATCTATTTGAAGTTCTCTGATGCACTACACGTTGCGCATGTGTGTTCGTTACTTCGTAAGCATAGTTTAATATTATGTGAAAGTCAACCTTAATATTAATAATCAATATTACATGAAATTATGTTACAAGGTAATGTGTTTTTCATATTTACTCCGGTCGACCTTGGCCGTTGATGGAGAATATCCGCAGCATATTCTAGGTAATATAAAACTACTTAGTCTCCGGGAAGTCAGGTGGGGCCTTGATCGAATAAGGTGGAGCAACTCCTAATGGAAAGTTATGTCCCCAGCTTGTCTTAGCACCACGGCCTGCAAAACCTGTACAAGATATATATAATATATTAGTTTATTTCTTCAAAAGTCTATACTGACTCTTGTGTGTGTGTGTGTGTGTAAACTAATATATATAATATATTAGTTTATTTGTTCAAAAGTCTATACTGACTCTCAAAAGATGGAGAATCCATTCACACACGCACAGATACGTGTGTATGTGTGTGTGTATCACACACGATACCGATGTCTGTGTGTGACGTTAGCATGGGAACTAGAACAATTATATATGTGTGTGCATGAATAAAATTGTAATGTTGTAATAAGTTCCTATATAAGAACTATATACCATAGTACTTGTAATAATTGTACTTCGAAGTTGCAGCAGTGTCCCGTGAGGAGCCAACAGGAGGTGTAACAGGAGTCTTCTTTCGCCACTTCTTCTTCGTTCGCTTTGGTGCCTTTTGTTCCGCAGCGATGGGCTGGAAGATGGCTGTGTACGGATTGACTGCTGGTGTGATTCCCATTCCTCTTGTTCCTTCTCTAGCATTTTGCACCTGTCGCATTTATCATCGTCTTCGGCGTGGTCTTCTTCGACTGTTGATGAATCTTCGACTGTTGATGAAGGAGGCGTAGTCCTGCAAATGTTCTTAATACGTCAGCAATACATCTCTATATACAACTACATCTCTATATGGCTACATATTCATCTATCCAAAACATACATATACAAATGCACACCTTTATAACATAAATGAAAGTCATAATCAAACTGTTACGGTATCACTTACAGATAAGAGAGATATACCGGGTTAATATATATGCATACAATTTAACCGCTGTCCCAACGTATCATAAATGTAACATGAATGTGTTAACCTCATATATCATGTGTTATATTTAGATAGTTTTTCTCAATGAACATTAGTAGTTTAAGTTAAGCACATGCTAGAGAAAGAAAAGAGATTTTGCTAATGTTTTAGCTTTTGGCATTGTGTAACATGCATCAGTGTACGTACAAATACGAGAGAGAGAGAGAGAGAGAGAGAGATGAGAACTTTATGCTAATGTTCTAGCTTTTGGTAGTCAACCTTTGTGTAACATACATCGGTGCACGTACAGTTACATATATATAAATACTACTATCCGTTTCAGTACTCCACCACACACACACACACACACAAATGTTAATAGTAGATATACACGAGTGAACTGCACACACACAATAGCGTACCTGATACATATATTTAAGACTCGATTAGGCGACTTGGATCGATCTTCCTTAAAATGCTTGTCATATGAACGAGGACTTGAACCACGGTCAGACCGATATGACCTGTCAGCATAATGGCCACATTCACGATCACCATACAGAGATCTACCCGGAGAACGATCTGAAGAGACAAACACATGTTTAATACATACAAAAGTGTATGTTCTGTGTATGTCTATATATGTAATGCTTACCTGGGGAGCTTCTACCACGTTCTTTTCCATACTCTTGTATTTGGGCTTTCACTATATCCATCGTCTTGTATGCTGTAATCATCATAGCCATCGCAAGTACTGTCACATACATGGTCGTTTTTTGGACTACTACGTGGGCTAATCCTTTCATTGCGTGGGGAAACTCGTTCAGTACGAGGTGATGTCTTAGAATTGTTATCTGCAAGTAATCACAAAATGCATCATATGTGTGCGGCACGCATACATATCACACACGCACACACACACTACATGTGCAATGTAAATAAGTCTGTACTTAATGTGCAATCAAGTATAAACTCCTTTTAACAACTGTGTGGTGTGTGTGTGTGTGTGTGTGTGAGAGAGAGAGAGAGAGAGAGAGAGAGAGAGAGAGAGAGAGAATACAAATATCACACACACGGGATTAGTGTAAACCAGGGGGCTTAGGTTGCTTGGCGAGTCGAAGTTGCTCCACTTCACTTCTGCATTCCTCCAACTGCTTTGCAAGCATTTCCCATTTCCTCTCACACTTCTGATGTAAAACGTCCAAGTTCAGGTTGGGTACTGTTTGTGGCCTCTGCACTTCCACCACTTCCTTTTGGACATGCGCCTACAACCACAGTAATAGTGGTTGTGGGGGTGTAACGATGTTATAATAGAGAGCATATTGTACAGTAAATGTTATACAGCAGTAACTATTTCAGTTGTTATGTTTACTGTAGCAATTACTTCTAATGGTGTGTGTGTGAGAGAGAGAGAGACACACAGAGAAACAATAGGAGATGCATAGCAGTTTTTAAGTTATTATGCATAAATATTGAAAATCAAAATGTATTTATATGTATAATATACTGCAGACGTACCTCAACGCGCTTGGCAATGGGACTTTTTGCACGGGGAACCTTGTAGAAGTTTCCGTACTCCATGTTGTACGTGATCCATCTCTCTGGAAAATCTGCAGTTTCGGAATCTCGCAGTGCGCGTGCACGCCAACCCCGGCATTCGAATTTGATGTAGATGCCATCCCAGGAGATCCCCATCATTCCCATTCTCGCTTTTCTCACGTCGTCTCATACTGCCACGTGAGTCATCCCAAAAAACCTCATTTACATGTCACCTGCCACTTCACCTGAACACCTCAGCTCCACTAGACTGCCACGTCAGCCATACTAACTCATGTATATTGACATTACAGGAACTCATAAAATAAATGAAGAAAAACTAAACACGCTTTATCACGGATCTATATTATTATTTTATCATATTCTATATATATACATAATAAAATTGTAAGCCTAAAATATATAAAGACAAAGAAGGCCACGAAGTATAACAACCAGAATCTGTAACTGATGATGACCCTTGCACTTGCAGTATTAAATCCCACCAACTACAGTAATTATACACATTATTGACGGTTACTGTTCCGATAGCGGAAGACACAATCAAAAATAAAAATATCGACTGTGTGTGTGCGTGCGACTGTGTGCGTGTGAGAGAGAGATGTACCACTAGTGATATACAATATAAAACTACATGCCACCTAGGCTTTATCATTGGCTTCGTTATAATACGTAACTCTTGTGCATATATAGTACCTGCACCACTATTAAATATCAAACTAGAGTGAGATATATAATAAAGCATAGTAAACAATATGGAAATATTAAGAAAGAAAATGAAGACAACAAGCAGCATGCTCATGGTCTCTAAAAAGAATTAAAGTGTCTCTACCTAAGAGAAATGACCCATGAGCAGCTGTAAATAGATCCATACTCTTACTCAAAACCCACCAAAATAAATAAAATGACAAAGAAAAAAGATTGAAAAGAGAAACATACCCCGGGCCCGTTCATGCTGAGCAGCAACCAACCTTCTTCGTTGGAGAAACATCGTCCTTGTTCACGTTGATAGTCTGCCCTTTAGACGGTGCTGAAGACGGATCCTCACCCACGTCCAATGCCTTCTTGGACACCACCCTGTAGATCTGCGTCAATATCTGCTTGAAAGCGTTTTCCACATTAGTCGATTCAAGTGCAGAAGCTCCATAAAGTACAGCCCCTCACGCTCCGAGAATGCCTGTCCGTCTTCAGTTGAGACTGCTCGAAGGTGACGTAGATCCGACTTATTTCCCACCAACATGACCACTATATTAGAATCGGTGTGGTCCTTGAGCTCCTTCAACCACCTTTCCACGTTCTCAAAGGTTACGTGCCGTGTTACATCATACACCAGCAATGCCCCCACCGCGCCTCTGTAGTACGCACTTGTGATGGCTCTGTATCTGAATTGCATAAACAAATACGAGTTAAGCAATCCACATATATACAAGAATTAGATTCTATTATTTCTATAATAAATGTTCTTATTTATCATTCGATCTACGCATACAAACATTAAAATCTACTACATAAGTAATATGTAGATCATAAGAACAATATATAAAAAAGTCATATTGAAACTAGACCGAAAGATCACGTAAGCAAGTATCAATAAATCATTGAAACTAGGAAAAAGTTTAAAATAGATCTAAGATATATGTATCTTTATCGGTGCGGAAATCCCCGATCTAACGGGACTTTTCCATCAAAACCTAGAAGAAATGCGGGAAAACGTACCTCTCCTGGCCTGCCGTGTCCCAAATCTGCGCCTTGACGAGCTTGCCGTCGACGTTTATGCTCCGAGTCGCAAACTCGACTCCGATAGTCGATTTCGATTCCAAACTGAACTCGTTCCTAGTGAATCTCGACAGCAGGTTGGATTTCCCGACTCCGGAGTCCCCGATCAAGACGACCTTGAATAAATAGTCGTAAATCTTCATCGGATCTGTAAGCCATAGCTCCGGATCTCCGTCAAGCTGCACGGATCGAGCAAACCGAATCCGACTGAAAAGCCGGAACAACCGAAGACTGTAGCAGTGTAAGAGATCGTTCGAAATGCCGATTGAAGAACAAACCCTGCGGATCAAGCCTGAGACTGTGACAATCGAAAGCAGCTTCAAGATCTGGCCGCGAGGCGCTCAGCTCTCCGGAGAAGACGAAGAAAAAAAACCCTATACTCTGCATTTTTGGCATTTTCCTATATCTGTGCCCTAATTTTATTTTCTTCTGGATGGCAGGAGCAAGCAGCCAAGAAGGCGCGGCTAGCAATCAGGTTCTATTCTAATCTCTCTCTCACACACACGCGCGCACACACACCACACGTGATTTTTTATTTAATCCTTACATTAGTGTCATTCCAATTGTCATACGATGACACTCTGCTCGCATACCTTATAAATAGTATTTATGTTTATTTGTTTGTTTAATATATTTGTATAGTTTGCATTTTATATTCAAGAAGAATTCGGGAGCAATCTGGCTGGGTGGAGGCCAAGAAAAGCTGCCCACATCTTCACCAGGTAGCTCATCCGCAGAACTTACCACTGTTCGATTCCCTTGTAAACTGTAAGTTATATATATCCATATATATGAAAGTACGTGTGTGTGTATATATATAATATATATATATATATACAGATGCAACGATCACCAGGAGAATTGGCGTGTCTCAACTGCCGGGATGTGCTATGTGGAAGATATATAAATGGGCACATGTTAGCACACTATGAAGCAACTGGGCATTCTGCACCTTAAGCTACAGGTTAGTGCGTAACTATATGATACGTATATACATACACACACACATATATCATATATATACTGTTTTGCACAGGGACCTGTCTGTTTGGTGCTTTCCTGTGACAGCTATCTTGATGCACAGGTGATCGATGCACTCAGGCCCACATTTGACGCTGTGCATACGTTGAAATTCGGCACGCCTGCCCCTGCTTGTAAGTGAGTGATGCATCAAAATCCTTTTTTATAAAGAATCTAATCAGTAGACTCTTTCTCCCATAGAATTTACATAAAACCTGTATATATAAATTCACACAATTCACACAATTCACACAGACACTCTTTTGTCTAGAATGAATACTTTTTCGCCGCCTTCTCGAGGCTCTGGATGCTACTCTGAGGTATTCCTCCTGCTGCTCCTTAGTTCTCGCGCTCCTCTTGCTCATCACAAAGGACCAACTCACGGCCGTCTTACCGTCACTGGTAGGATCGAGCTTCATAGTTGCGACGTAGTCTTGTAGCCCAAAGTTACCGGCCACTACCCGGTAGCTGAGGGTGTGCTTCTGACCTGAGAATCTAGTCAGTTTCTCCTCCACCCAGCTCTTCTTGCCATTGGACTCCGCATAGCGGACACCTGGCCGGATTTGGTAGCACTTGGTGATGGATGGCACCCACTTCGCGAGCCCGTAGAAATCCGATGCGACTCTCCACGCACTCTTGATCGGCACCGAGATTACCGCGGTGGCTAGGCCGCGGACATGGTGCTCTCTGTGTTTTGGGTGCCTCCATTGGAGTGATATTTATCTCTGCGTTGGGTGGGATATATGACAATAGATTATTATTTGAGAAGAAGGTTCGTTGGGAGTCCACATAAGACTGTAAATTATTCTCTATATTGTTTAATTTCCACGCCAGCTTGTCTGGGCCACGTGTGTCATGCGTTACACGTACGACGGTGCCGATCGGTGTTATGATTGATGAGCGGTTGCGATCTATAATGAGAGTTCTACGTATAGTTTCGTCTAATTTGGTCCACACATTTCTCTCTTATAATTTTTTGTGTATATTATTATACACAAGTTATTTGTTAATTTAATTGCATAATTAAGAAGTTCATATTTGATGGGGCAAGGTAGGCTGCAAGGTACTGCATGTGCGTTGTTGATGCTCCTGTGGAGAAAGTATGGAAAAATTGCAGCTAACTTCTATGAGTTAAATAAGTAGGTGTTAATATAAATAATCCTAATTCCATAAAACAGTTAAGCTATATTAAGGTCAAATTTATAATTTTCTCAATCAAAAACTTAATAATCTTATGCATATATATTAAACGTTTTCACAATCCCCCTTTTATATTAGTGATAATTAATTAAAATTTTAAATATTACAAATTAGGAAGTATATAAAAAAATTATATATATACTAATTATGTATATAAATGAAATACATTAACTTTAAAGGTCTTTATTAGAACGCTTTCACAATCCAACCCCTTTTATGTTTGTAATAATTAGTTAAAATTTAATTAATTAGTAAATATTAAAGACCGGGGAAAACATGTATTTAAAGAAAATTTATATATTTCATCTCATGTGCATAAGATCTTTTTAATTTAATATCTTTTAAATGCATAAAATTATTAAAATAGTTAATTTAATTAATTGTAATTAAAGGAGGGGGTTGGATTGTGACTCTTTATTTGTATTATGGAGGTGGGTTCCGACTGTACGGGAATGTTATGAGATTGAGAATGGAGTACGGTTTGTACGGACGTTTCCGAGTCCAGATGGCAAGGTGACGTGGGTGAAGAGAGGCTGTTGGCATTGGACGGGGAAAAATACTCCATGAGATACGAGATTGTAGAAGGAAACATGGGGTTGGACGGCTACGATGCTATTCTGGAATGTACGGAGATGATCTGGGACGGACACTTGTCAAGTGGTCGTTTAGAATGAGCTCAACTAGTTCAAAGGGGAAGCATGAACAAGAAGAGTTTCTGAGATGGGGTATTAAGAAGCTCGAAGAAGCTGCTGTTATGTAGAAAGTTTAGCAAATGTAAGTCCCCATACAATCCCATTAAGTCAAACTGTAAGTTAAAAAGTAACCTAAAGAATCCATGAAATCCCATTTGTACCCTTCGATCCCATTTGAGAAACACGAGTGTAGAAAATTTCGCAAATGTATTCCATACAGTCCAATCACTTCACACGTGGCAATGTGGGATATTCGGGAATGAATTAAGATTAAGCACACGAGGATTAGGGTTCATAGCAAGGGTTTCTCTAGGGCAGGAAGAGCGGGGGGAGGATCACAGGATGAAGTATCTGGAACTATGTCGTACGGCTCACAAGCCTACGAATGTCACACATTCTTGTGTAGGCAATTTCAGGGCCCTCACGAGCTCAATCTTATCATCGCGTATCCTTATGGCTTTTCTCTTCTAATCTCCTTCTGTTTGCTCTTTGTTTTTCCTTAATTCTCAGCTAGAAAGTGCACCCGGATCGAAATTCATCTCCTCACACTCAAGGTCTCAGGTAATCTAATACGTTTTAGACTAGACACCCATGCGATGCACATACAGGATACACTAGTATGCACACATGTAAACATTATTCCTGTATATATACACATTTTTTTTGGTTGGTTTTCTAAGTGATGTCACACATATATACACATAGATTCATTTAATCCATACACGCCCCTGATACATACATCCAAAATAGATAATGGGTATCTGTCTGTCCGGGTACATATACACACCCAATCTAATGTTAGTCTCTGTAATCTATATGGATACGCTCATAATTTTGGTATTGCCCTTTCTCCACTTACTCATGTGTAATATACACATTATATATATATATATATATATATATATATTGCCCTGTATGTAATTTTCCACTGTACGCATACATAGAAAAGATTCATTTGATCAGTCTGGTCTGCTGTAATCTAATATGCATTGTTCAATCTGATGAGGCTCTTTTGTTGGATTCCTGCGGTGACAAGGACTCACAGAAACACATATACATCCTCTGATAAAGCTCTATGTTTTCATGATACACAATGCATACATTATATATGCGTGTGTCTGTATTCTATCTATGCTGGTTACATACGCACACGTATATATGACACATATTCACGATCCAAAAGATTCATTTGATAAATTTCTTATGTTGGTTTCTGCAGCCTCTCCCTGGATGTTCCTATTTATGGTCGTATTGCCACTTTGGAGCTTTTCAGGCCTCCGGTATATTTTCTCGTTAATATATAGTCGGTTGTGCATGTATACATACACGCGCAAGCCTCTTTTTCACTTATATGCTACTATACAATGCAGGGCGAGACACAGGATGTGCTGTTCGTCTCAACCGAAAGATACAAGTTTTGTGTTCTCCAATGGGATGCAGAGACCACCGAGCTTGTTACCAGGTAACACATTATATTCCATACTATATATGATACGTGTTAACATTTACTTTTTCAAGCTATTAAACCGTATAAATTCTGTTTAAATCAATAGTTTGCTAGTACAGAAGATATGTTATATCCAATATATCTCTATTTATGACTGTGATGTTTACTCAACGATTTGGTGTTTCTAGAGCAATGGGTGATGTGTCAGATCGTATTGGTCGTCCCACAGATAATGGACAGGTTAGATGTTTATACACACATAAACACGCAGAGACAAACACACGCATCCAACACATGCAGATGTATTTTATACATGGGCATATACAAACGTTTGGCATCTAATTGTATGATTTTGTGTGGTGGATACTGCAGATTGGCATTGTTGATCCAGACTGTAGGCTCATTGGGCTTCATCTCTACGATGGTTTGTTCAAGGTATACACACGCACAGATATATTTATGTGCCTACGTATATGATAGTATTATTGACTTTGTGTCTGTATGTACGAAAGGTAATTCCTATTGATAGCAAAGGACAGCTCAAAGAGGCCTTCAATATCAGGTAAACATGCAAAAGTAATATTCAAGCAATGGATGCACCTATAAATATGTTGTAGTTGTTGATGATGTAACATTACAAAAGGAAAAAAGAAATTTACATATGAAAGTTACCATCAAACTTAATTTCTACTAAAGTAGCTTATGTTAATCTCGTTTATAGGCTGGAGGAGCTTCAGGTCCTGGACATCAAGTTCTTGTATGGTTGCTCGAAACCTACAATTGCCGTTCTTTACCAGGTCCAGACTTTATATAATCTATATAGTAAATCAGAGTTATAATATGGTAGTACATATAACTGCACACATATATACTAGTGTTGTATACAGCTAATATAACGATCCTACATGTCTTATGTGTAATTTAACTATAAATTATACGTATATAAGTTTATAATTATGTTATGCTATGCAGGATAATAAAGATGCTCGGCATGTTAAAACATATGAAGTGCAGTTAAAGGAAAAGGACTTTGGTGAAGGCCCATGGTCGCAGAATAACTTAGACAATGGTGCAGGTACTCTTATACCTGTACCGATGCCTTTAGGTGGTGTTTAATTATTGGCGAACAAACCATTGTTTATTACAGTGGTTCCGCATTCAAAGCTATTCCCATCAAACCCGTAAGTATATAATTCTTTACTTATTTTTAAACCACGTCAGCATAAAATCATGCATTTACTATCGAGTTAAGCAGTGATACATATATACACTCTACAAGTACATCAACATCAATCACATAATATGTTAATGTTTTTCTCTTCTGCAGTCTATTACAAAAGCATACGGCAGAGTAGATCCAGATGGTTCTCGTTATCTACTTAGTGATCATACTGGGACGCTCCATTTACTGGTCATCAATCACGATAGGGAGAGGTCTGTATTTATGTTTGTAGTGTTTATATATGTTATATCTAATTGTGTTCTATATGTATTAATAATACATTGTTTTCTTTGATAGGGTACTTGGCTTGAAAATCGAGTTTTTAGGTGAAACTTCTGCAGCTTCAAGTCTTTCATATCTTGATAACGGTGTTGTGTACGTGGGCTCGAGCTATGGTGACTCACAGGTTCGCTCCTCGTGTGTGTGTCTCTATATAGATAGATAGATAGATAGATAGATAGATATTGGATGGATGGATGATGCATGTGTGTGCGTGTATAGGTCACAAAACAATATATACAAAGGAGATACATGAAGGCATATTTTCATACACGGTACCCTCACATAGGTACCCCATGGCATTAGATACTGACATGTATGCATGTTTTATAATAGATGTACATACATATACCATGTAATTTCATATTTATACGCATTTTATTTTACAGCTTATTAAGTTAAATGCACAAGTGGACTCAAAGGGCTCATATGTGGAAGTACTTGAGAGTTTTGTTAACCTTGGGCCAATAGTGGATCTATGTGTGGTGGATTTGGAGAGACAAGGACAAGGGCAAGTTGTTACATGCTCTGGCGCATTTAAAGATGGCTCGCTTCGTATTGTTAGAAATGGTATTGGTATCAACGAACAGGTAAGATGGTATGTGTGGTGTGCGTGCGTGCATGTGTCCTTGTACGGTTCATATAGGTATCCTAGGCAGCAGTATAAGTTAAACGATATGAGTAATTTGTAATATACGACGTGGAGTTTGGCAGTGAGTATATCACATTATGTTAAACTTTATAATTGTATGAACGCAGACACAACATTGTGTGTGCACGTGTGTGCCTGTGTTGTTAACTTGGTTTTATCAGGCTTCTGCGGAGTTACAAGGAATAAAGGGAATGTGGTCTTTAAGAGCATCATCGAAAGATGTATATGATACATTTCTAGTGGTGAGTTTTATTAGCGAGACGAGGATTCTGGCTATGAACATGGATGATGAACTCGAGGAAACAGAGATTGAAGGGTTCGATTCCGACGCACAAACCCTGTTTTGTCACAATGCTATCCATGATCAGATCGTACAGGTGTGTGCATATGCATCTAATTTTGTATATATATCATTCATAATACTCGTATGATCATATATGTGTGTATATATATTGTGTGTCCTTGCATACGTTTACATATTACTAGTACACAACGGACACCGTCTGTCATATATGAGATTATGTATTTTGGATGCAGGTGACTTCAACTTCGCTCAGACTTGTTGATGCCACGTCGAGAAGCAAGCTAACAGAATGGAGAGCTCCTCCTGGAATTTCAATAAATGTTGCAACTGCAAATGCTTCACAGGTTAATATTTCAATACTGACACACACACACACACACACACACACACACACACACACAGAGACAATACATACATACATACATACATACATACATACATACATATATATATATATATATATATATATATATATATATATATTATAATATATATATATATATATATATATATATTATAATATATATATATATGTCTGTGTGTGTTAGTCTCACATTATACACATGTCTGTAGGTGTATAATTGTACAATTGTGTATGCATATATATATGTATATTGCAGGTGCTTTTAGCGACTGGTGGGGGAAACTTGGTATACTTAGAGATTGGTCGTGGGTCGTTGACCGAGGCTAAACACGTACAGTTACAAACCGAGATATCGTGTCTAGACATAAACCCGATGGGCACTGATCCAGACCGTAGCAATCTGGCAGCTGTGGGTATGTGGACGGATATCAGTGTACAGGTTTTTTCATTGCCAAACCTTGAGATTCTTGCAAAGGAGTCACTTGGTGGTGAGATTATTCCACGTTCTGTGTTAATCTGCGCTTTTGAAGGGGTACGTATGAGCGTTTGTGTGTGTGTGTGTGTGTTATTGTGTTGTCTGCATTTGGGTGGATTCATTCAATATACTACGTCCTACTATAGAGAGAGAAAAGAACAAATAAGTTAATTAATAATGTATATGCTTTCTGTATACTCACCAGTATGTTGTAATATATCTATCTATCTACAACACACACACACATATATACTTAAACCTACACTATAGTATACGTTAACAGGAAACTAACTTATATCGAGGTCTATGTTCGTGTTATTTGAGACACTATATATGTATAGGATGATATAGTTTGTTTTGCAGCATCTGTATGCATGTGCATATACACATGTATGGATTCGTTCACAGGGTGTACGTTTTGTGCGATAAGCTGATGCAACATGTGTTACGTAATTGTTAAAGATCATATAACTCGTATATACATACATACAACCACATGTATTAGTAACTTGTTTTTTAATCTGCACAGGTGCCTTACTTGCTATGTGCACTTGGGGACGGACACTTATTCAACTTCATTATAGATATGAGCACAGGGCAGCTTACAGACAGGAAGAAGATATCACTAGGAACACAGCCTATCATGTTGAGAACCTTTCGATCTAAGAATGCCACTCATGTATTTGCAGCCTCTGATCGCCCAACGGTGATTTATAGCAGTAACAAGAAGTTGCTTTACAGTAATGTGAACCTCAAGGAGGTTAATCATATGTGTCCCTTCAATTCTGCATCCTTCCCAGATAGGTACAGATATGCATATACATACACATACACTTGTTTACATGTATGTGTATAATGTATTATTTCGTGTATATATGTGATGGAGTATGAAACATGTTGTGGCAATAACATACGCATACATATATAGCTTTGTACGCTTATATATTGAGCTCTTCTTCTGATTGTCATTTATATATTGCATATATTTATTAAGCTCTTTTTTGTGACAGCCTCGCAATCGGGAAGGAGGGAGAGCTCACGATAGGAACAATTGACGACATCCAGAAGCTACACATCCGGACGGTGCCCCTGGGAGAGCACCCGAAGAGAATATGCCACCAGGAGCAGACCCGTACGTTCGGAATATGCAGTGCCAAGTATTCTCACGATCCGAGCAACGGCGATGATCAGGAGACGCACTATGTAAAGCTTCTTGATGATCAGACGTTCGAGACTATCGGATTTTATCAGCTGGATACATTTGAGAACGGCTGCACTATTATTACGTGCAGCTTTACGGATGATCCCAATGTGTATTTCTGTGTCGGGACTGCGTATGCTCTCCCCGATGAGATCGAGCCCACCAAGGTAATGCTTGTGTCTGTGGATATGTATGTATGTATGTTTTGCAATGCCTATTATAACATACATACACTCGTTTAGGCTGTACCTTTCCACATGAACTATACTGTAGTACTTTATATACTTCATATACAGAGCATCACACACACGTGCTACACAAAATATTATACATATATTACAGAACATGCGATCATGTACATCTTTCTTCAAATATATTGCAAGTTAGTGTAAGAAAAATTTGTTGCATTTCTATACGTGTTTTGTTAACATTCATTGCACCATACGCATGCAGTGATTCATTAAATGTATATGCTTAAAAGTATATCAAGCCAGACTATTTGATACGTTCATTGAAGAAGTGTACTTACATACGCATCTGTGTCTTTATATGTGTTTTATGTCCGTAACGTGTGTTTTTTTAGTTGTAAAACTTGTATATTTATGCAGGGTCGTATACTAGTTTTCTGCGTAGAGGATGGAAAGCTACAGTTAGTTACGGAGAAGGAAACAAAGGGAGCTGTTTACAACCTCAATGCATTCAACGGCAAGCTTCTAGCAGGTAAATACTTAATATTTGCACGCTTACATGTGTATACATATGCATAATATTGTATATATATATATTATGCAGGCATAAATCAGAAGATTCAACTATATAAGTGGACTCTACGTGATGGAACACGAGAACTTCAGTCCGAGTGTGGTCATCATGGTCATATATTGGCTCTTTACGTGCAATCTCGTGGGGATTTTATCGTTGTTGGTGATCTCATGAAGTCCATTTCATTGCTTCTTTACAAGGTAATTTTGTGTGCATTATGCATATCCGTGTATGTGGCTAATGTACATGTTCATAATATGTATGTATCCTTCAATATGATATTGCTGCTTTACAATAGTGTACATGCAAGTGTGCTTTATGTATGTGTCTTTTGCAAATATATGTCAATGTATCCTCGCTTTATACATACTATTCATGTGTCTGTTTGTCTATATATATACATATATATATGCTCGCACAGACATTTTATCACATACTGCAGAATATACATATTACATACTGGTTTACATACACGTCAAATATGTCTTTTGCATGCAGACATCACACGTACATACACATACATATATACATATATACTCATTCAGATGATTATTTACAGCCTGAAGAAGGTGCAATAGAGGAGCGTGCGCGTGATTATAATGCTAATTGGATGACTGCTGTGGAGATACTTGACGACGATATATATCTTGGTGCAGAGAACAGTTTCAATCTGTTCACAGTTAGAAAGAACAGTGACGCTGCCACGGATGAAGAACGAGGCCGTCTCGAGGTCGTTGGAAGTACCATCTTTGAATTCGTTAACAGGTGTTTGTAAGTGTAGTGTATATGCGTTTAATAACTTATTTATACATCAGTACATGTATGAATAAATAGCATACATATAGAGTTTGATGTCTATGTATAAAGGTAGAAGTACACTAATTATACAGTATCAATCTTGGCGTTAGTTTAATTAGCTTGTACCAGCTACAATAAATGAGAGACTAATATTAAGACATAATAATTACAATATGTTATACATACTTATATCAGTGTATGAATGTGTCTTTATTTCTTTTGGTATACTAAATTTGTAGTTGATATTTGTATGCCTATGTAAACGTATAGCTTTATACACTACATGCTACACGTCTGTTTAAATTGTGAGTTAATTGATGTTTTAATTACAGGTTTAGACATGGATCATTAGTGATGCGTTTACCAGACAGCGATTCAAGTCAGATACCAACAGTGATATTTGGGACGGTTAACGGGGCTATTGGAGTGGTGGCCTCTCTCCCACATGAACAGTACAATTTCCTCCACAAGCTTCAGCAAAAACCTCGTTAAAGTTATCAAGGTAAAACACATATATATATCTCTTAACCATATTTATATACACACACCAAAGGTTTACTACATATGCAGTATATATACCTATCGATATGCAGATATATGTATATACTCTCTGTATACGTGTTTTTTTTTTTTTTTTTTGCGTTTTGTGTGTTTTACTCAGTATTCGTACTTTAGATGTTGTCTTCGTATAATTGTTGAGAGAGACTAACTGACACTTGAGAGAGAGAGAGAGAGTATTGAACATATATATATCGTTGTATTACATAGATATCGATATACTCTTTCCACTATACTCTTGTGTGTATTGTGTATAACTCTAAACTGTATGCTCTCTCAGACAAACTCTTAGATCGAGGATATGTTTTAACACGATGTCAAATAGTACTTCATTCTTATGATATTTATTTGTACATACATATATACGTTACATATATATGTTGCAATATATGTAAGTTGCTTATAGTGTGCATATATCTCAGTGTGTATAGATCTCACTCGTAGTTATAGATGCACATATGTGTTTATTATACGTGTATTACTGCATGTGTGTGTGTGTGTATTTTATCATTCTTACTATTTATGATAGTCTTATATAGCTATTAGAGGGGAGCAATTAACATTCCATAATTAAACAGGGGGTTGGAGGGCTAAGCCACGAGCAGTGGAGGTCGTTTAGCAACGAGAGGAAGAGCGCAGATGCCAAGAATTTCTTGGACGGTGACCTGATCGAATCTTTCCTGGATCTGACACGTAGCAAGATGGATGAGGTGTCTGCTGCCATGGCTGTCTCCGTTGAGGAGCTTTGCAAGCGAGTGGAGGAGATGACCAGGTTACATTAGATGCTTAATTATTTAGATTAATCAATTTGTTGCCTGTGTTATGTATAATCAAATCTATATACTCCTAAGTTTCAGTATGTGTATGTTAGTTATGTTTATTCAGATTCATAATAGATCTTAATAAATATTTATTTACATAATCTAAAATAAATTGATATAAGTTATGTAATTGCATCAATAATATGTATCTTATCTGTAAGTATATATTCCAAATGTACATATAAAATGTCTTTATAGATAGAATTTATAAAAATGAATAACAATATATTTTATTTACAATGCTTGAAATAATATAATTTTAAATAAATAAATTTAACAATGTTTGTATACACTTTCATATTATTATATGACTCAAAGATTTATTTATCAGTACATATATTAAGGATACAAACGCAAACAACAAAGTGTATATCTATATATATAATATTAAATTGTGTACTTTCAGGACTATGTGTGTGTTGTAATAATGTGAGAATCAATAAATAGATTAATATATGTAATTTATATGATATCTGCGTGTGCGTGCGCGTGCGTGTGTGTATGTTGTACATACTGGAAGATGCACCGGAATTATATATGTAAATTGCTTGTCTTTATGTTATAATACAGTTTTCAACTAATATATTTTCCGTGTCCTGCCAAACCTCACCAACATGATTAACAAAAATACAAAGCTAAGCATCTTTACATGTGAATAGTATGAGATGTGATGGAGCAACTGCAATTGTTTTCTTTTTTTTATATGTTTATATTAATAAATGATTAAGCATTATATTCACATTTACATAATTAAGTTTAATACTGTTATGAGAGGATTGCATTATAAAATCATTCAATGTATATTTATATGTTAATTTTAATATAAAAGCACTATTAAGTCTATATTTTTTATTATTATCTTATTAGTACCATACGAATTTTTAATTAATTTTAAATTTAAACGTATATAATCAAAGTCAAATTTACTAAATAATATTTTAAAAAAACCACAACCAATGTCACCAGTTTGCAAATCTCTCTCTCTCTCTCACACACACACACAAACACGTATTGTAACTTCATTTTGAATATATGTTATCACTTATTGTTTTTTTTTATAATACAATTTTTATATTAAAAAATAATTAAGCATATATAATATTAATTTAATAATGTCACGAGAGTATTGCATTATAAAAATCATTCAATGTACCATGTACTTCTCTTAGATATATTATATGTCGATTTAAATATAAAAGCACTATCAAGTCCATATTTACGAATATTTGTATATCTTGTAGGGTCTTGTTACTATACGAATTTTAAATTAATTTAAAATTTATATATAAAGATGTATTGCCATGTCTAAGTCGTGTATTGGTGAGTGACGCGTAATTATAAATTATTTAAAACAATTAATCAATATTTTATTAAAAAAAAAATCACAACAAGTTGCTCCATCGCGTTAAGTTATGCTGTCTTTTTCAATGTCATCAGTTTGCAACAAAATCTCTCTCTCTCTCTCTCTCTCTCTCTCTCACACACACACACACACACACACACTACACACTGTGACTTGATTTTAAATATGTATTATCACTTATTCTGCTTGAATGTCCATAGTATTGATTTGTCTACCTTAGAAGGATTATACTCCAGTAACGCAAGCTGCAAAAAAGAAAATTATATGAAGTTAATAAACGAATTGCTATAATTATAAATCTAATAATTACCACTCCATCTTGGACACTTAATACTTGCTTTGTTAAGAAATTGATGAGTATAAATGCAGCTCCAACATTGTCTTCATAAACCACTCTCTTAATCCACATCTGCAGTAACATATCTGTAATTGATTTCTACATTATTCAAACATCTCTCTCTTCTCTCTCTCTCTCTCTTCTCTCCTCTCTCTCTCTCTCTCAATTCAGCAGTGAACTGCACCTGTGAGGGATGAGAAGAAGATTTGAGAACCACAATCTTGCCGTTCTCCACTGCAAAATTTGACATATTTTTCCAGTTAATCTGACAAATTGTATCCATGTACATAAATAAGACTTGTTCTTAGAGAATATGTAAGGATCTGTATATCTTTACACACTATACACTCGTATTGTGTGCCAATTAGCTGTCTTATGAATTGTTCACGGCTTCTCATATCTGATTTGATCTTGTGACACTTAAGTAATGTTAAACAGATATTAAAGTATGTAATATAGTTTTAAAACTATTTAAAAAGTTTAAACTAAAAAGAAATCTCTTACAAGAGAATAAAACAAAATTAAAAAAATAAAAAAGATTTAAATGTATTAAAAAAAAGACTGTTGCTTAAGTGTATGCTATCATCGTTTTGTACGCCTCCCACAGATGGAGTGTAGGTAGAGAATTGATGTATTCATGCATGCATACATGTGCACCATTTTTGAAGGGGCCACTGCAATACATAAACAATTTAAATTTAAAATTTGAATTCAAATTCAAATTTTTATAATTATCACTATGGTATATAGATATTGACAAAGCTACATTTTTATAACAATGGAGAATTGACAACTTTAATTTCAAACTTTATGCATTTTAAATATTGAAATTATAAGATATTTAAAAATTTAATAATTTTTTTTAATAAATTGCAATATTAAATAGCTATTTGAAAATCCTGACATTTAACAACATTTATTTATAAATATCTATTTAAATATTATGCCCACTTACACACTAGCTGCATCTCATATGTATATATATAGTTATTCATTTTATATAAATGCACGCTATTGTAATACATTGAATTATTTTATGATACTATTTCCTACATGTAAGTTGTAACATTGTTAAATTTAATTAATATATATTATCTTTTAAACGTGTACGATCCTACGGAACACGTAAACACATTGATTAATATGCTTAATCACATTCTAAAAAATTAAATCTTGTTAATATATATAATGCTGTCTATCTAGAACGTTCATATATATATATCACCACGTTTTTCATGCATATAAAATTTAGTATAAAAAATTATAATTGTTTTAAAATAATCACTAGTTAATACGAATATAATACCACATAGCAACAAAAATGCAGCTGGTCGACACCGAAGTTCTCAGCTTTTTTCATGTTCAATTTGCAAAAGAACTCTCTCTCTCTCTCTCTCTCTCTCTCACTCCTCTCTCTCACACACACACACACACACACATGAGCAGGCACACACACGCAGTGTGACTTCGCTGTATAAGAACCTTGGATCTCTCTACATGAGTGCATACAATGAAATTATTATAAGAGGGCATTAGAGCTTATATATATGTGTGTGTGTGTTTGTGATGAAGAACTGTGTATGTAATTTCAAAGAATTGCTTTCAATTTTTTCTTTGTAAAGTATATGGACTTCCTCCTCATTTATATCAATGCCCCGTAGAATTTTTTCTCTTCACTGTCCATAGTATCGATTTGTCCACTTTAGAAGGATCATACTGCATTAATACAAGCTGAAAAAAAAAGAAAAGAAGTATATATTCACAGATAAATAAATAGAATGGTTTATCTGATACATACCTCTCCATCTTTGACACTTAACACTTGCTGTGTTGACATATTAACCAGTACAAATGCATCCTCAGCATCGTTCTGATAAATCACTCTTTTGATCCACAACTGCAGTAACATTTATTATCAATAGATCTATACATATGAGTGCAAAATTCTCTCTCTCTCTCTCTCACACACACACACACACACACACATACACACACACCTGTGAGGGATCAGAAGTAGCTTTGAGAACAACAAGCTTATCGTTCTCTACTGCAAAATTTCTCATGTTCTTCCAGTTAATCTGACAAATCGTATCCATCGATGTATGTTTCTAGTGTCGCAAAAACTAAAACTTGTTCTTGGATATAATGCGAAATTTGTCACACTCAATAAGTAAGATATATATCTATGAAGCAACTAGCGCACGCGCACACGCACACACACACACACACACGCGTATGATGGCACTGTAGATATTGCAGCCTCTCACATCTGACCTTGTGAATCTAGTTGCAAGTTGCATGGTTATTTATGTGCCAGAATAGGACTTTTGACATATATTTAATATTTAAATAATTAATCTATATATAATTCCTTTCAGGCAAGTTTAAAATAAAAAGAAACCATTAGCATAGAATAACATTTTTGAATGTATCAAAGGTCAGCTTAGTTTGCGGTGTGTTTTTGGGAACAACAATATGTAATGAAGAAAACAATTGTTAATATTATCCAGATAACTAACATTTTGGTATAGGATTTAATCTTGATTTGATTATTATAAAATAGTATACCTAACTTATTATAATTATAATATAATTTTTTTCACCATTGAGCATATAAACATTGACAAGTACATGAAAATAATTTAATAAATATATTTAGTATCTATTGTACATGATATAATTAACACCACACACAAAAAATACATGTAACGGCAAAAATGTGTGTGTGAAGAGAGAGAGGGAATTAAGCTGTGTTTGATGAATACATGACCTTGTAATGCTAAGAGATAGATTTCTTACACTCAAGTATTATTAAATAAATATAATTGTCAGATTTGATTTAAAAGTTTAAACTGAAATAAATTTAAAAAAAAACATAATAATAAAAACTAATAAAAAAATTTAAATAAATTGCTTGAGTGTATGCTATCTAACAACCTACAGATAGAGTGTAGGTAAAGAAATGATGTACACCTATTGTTTGAAGAGGTCACTGCAACTAAAGTTAAATTTAATTCAAATTCAAATTTGTAAACAGTACATATACAACCGATATATAATATTTTATTTATTTATTACATGTAAAGTGAAATCCATGCCTTATATAGTTATATTAAATTAATAAATAAACCTATATGTGTGGAAATTTAAATATTTTTTTAAAGAAAATTAAAATCAACTGATTTTGTAAATATTCGTTGTTTAAATAATTATTACCTATTTAAATTATATATAATATACATAATGGTGATACATATCTAACACTTTATAAAGAATTAATAATTTTGAAATTATATTTTCAAAAATCTTCAATGTCATTAAATATTACTATATTTTATCAAAAAATTTAATATTATTATATTTAAACATAGAGAGTCCCCATGTCATTAAATATTATTACTATATATTACCATAGAACATATTTAATGTTTTTGATAATTTTTTATTTTAGTTTTAAAATATACAATATATAAATATTACAACGGGACATTTCTATACAATAGAGAATTAAATTTTTATTTAAATTTGAAATTCTAAATTATTATACTTACGCTTACAAACTTCTATTTAAACTTCACACACTTCAAAATTAAAGGATAAAATATATTTAATTTGTTTAAATTGATAATATTCAATTTTAATTACACACACATATGTATGTTGTGTGTGTGTTGTGTGTATGTGTATATGTGTGTGTAGATATTATAACATTTAACAGCATTTGTTTAGTAATGCCCAATTAATTAATACACTAGCTGCTAATATATAATGCTTACATTTTTGAAATCGTATCATAACAAAATTCAATGTATGACAGCAACGTGCATTCTTTTATAATATATTTTTTAATATATAATATATATATAATATATATATATGAAATAATATTTCCGTAATTTAACTAAAAATGCTCTCTTAAATTATCTTGTTTATAATACTTATGAATCTATATATATATTATCTTATTAAATATATCTACAACGTTGGATTACAAATCAAACAAGGTAGATATCTAGAACATTCATATCACCCCAACATAATATATATATATATATATATATATATATATATATATATATATATATTATCACGTTTTCAACGCATTTGAACTACTCAGTATGTTATTACAAACCATGATAAATTTATTATAAAACTTAGCAACTGTTTTAAAATGTTCTGAAGTTCATGAATACAACAACCACCTATGAAGTATGAACTATAGGCATATGCACATACATACTCTAATATATATATATTATATATATAATATATATTTATATATAAACAAAACACGCGCGCGCATGGCACCGCGTATGATGGATAATGTTACATGTGCTTATCTTTTAGAAAATAGTATCATAAAAATAATTCAACGTATGACAACAACGTGCATTCTTTTTATAATATATTTATAATAAATATATGAAATAATATTTTACTAATTGCGGCATCTCTGAATCTAGTAGCAAGTTGCATGGTTATTAATGTGGTAGAATAAGACTTTTGACATATATTTAATACTTAAATAACTAGGATATGTAAATTATTTTTGATATAATTTAAACCTTTCAATCAAGTATAATATATATATAAAAAAAATCCATTAGCAAAAAATAAAAATTTAAGAAACCAATTGTTACTTGACAATGGTGTTTATGGACAACGATATGTAATGAAGAAACTAACATTTTGGTGTAATCAATAATTTTAATTTGTTATTATTGTAAGGTTCCATAGTATATAACCACATAGACTCCGCCATGTAGGTGCCATGTGGTGCTAGGATTTACTTGACACTTGGCACACTAATTTGAGCACCAGGATTTACCTAGCACCAGGTGTGCTAATCTTGGTACGGACACTTATATAAATGCCTTGTATGAGACAGACCTATACATGCCCTCTCTCATTGGTGGAAATGTTGGGCACTTCTTTGAAGGCTTAGCTTTTTGTGTTCTCCCTTATTATTATTATTGTTCATTCGTTTCAAGCGTGATGGCGAACGAAGAAAGCTGGTTGCAGTTGTTTGATGCGTTGTAGTTGAGTGTGATGATTTAAACTACTCTCTTGAGGGAAATTCACCAAGTATGCAACAAAATGCAAGTATGCAGCAGAGTGTCAATCAACATCTTTCGGTTTTTGATTCTGCATGTGCATCCAGAGTTCTTCAAGGGGGAGGTTGGAGCGGATGTGTACCATTGGTTGGAACACTTTTTAAGAAATTGTTGATTACCATGGATGGTCTAAATCCCAGTGGTTGCAAAGTTTCAACATGTCTACAAGGACTTGCCTTGTAATGGTACAATGGTGTCCCCATTGTCAATCAATAAGATTGGAACTTCTTGTCCCAAACGATTCAAGGTAAGTCCGAGGATTTCGCTGCAGCTTTTTGTAAACTCCATAATTTGAAGCAAGTGTCGGGAGAGACTGTTCAATTTCGAGATGAAGTTTTGGGAACTTGGTCAATCATGTGGATCTAAACATAATAGAACATGTGCAGTTGGGCTTGATGTGATCGGTTCTTCGCCCTGACTTGGCTGGCTTGGTAGAAGGATTTGTTCCCTCGACTGTGGTGGACCTTAAGGATTGCACAACGATTTGAAACTCGTTTGGAGCATCACAACGTGTGTGTCCTATACCAGCACATGTTCTTAGAACTTCTTCAACATTCGATCATGTCCAAATGGAAGTGGGTGCTGTCCATATGGAGGACAAGTCCTCCGGCCATAGGAGGGCCGAGGATAATTTGTTGGTCAGCGTGGTCGTGGTAGACATTCAATGCTACGAGTGTTAGAGTTTTAACCCAAAGGGTCAACACGTGGCACACATGGCTGCCAAGTGGCCATTCAGCGTCATCACCCTGTGTGAGCAACGTTAAGTCTTCTAAGATAACCCTAAGAGTCTGACTCAGGGCCTAATTAGGCAAAAGACTTAGAGTCCTACCCTAAGTCCCCTAGAATGACCATCCCCTGAACCCTAGAGGATAACCCGAGTAGACTTTAGGATCCTGCCCAGTAGACCTAGACAGGCTCATGCCCTAACCCCACAAAGGAGATGTGTCTCACACATACCCCATGACAGAGCTAAGGCATCGTCACTTACCCCTCGAGGAATCACCCTCATCCAGGAGTACAACCCCTTTAGGGCGACAAGGGGTACCCTGAACCACGACTAACCCCTAAGGGTTTGAGTGGCCAAGTCATACCCTAGACCTAGGGCTAGTACTTAGTGAGGACACGAGTGTAGGTGGACACGAGTGTTCTGCTAAGCAAACTCCCTAAGGCTAGGTTTGGATAACCCTAAGTACATGACCTTGCGAGTGTCTCATGATAGGGCTTTTGCTAATGAGCTTAGGTTGTTCAACCCTTAGATCCTAAGGAGAACAGGTGTGCCAAAGCACACCTAGTTACGAGACCTAACCTCCTTGAGCGAATGCTCAAGGTTTAAGCATGTATGTTTACTAGAGTATCCAACCCCTTGGCGACAAACCCATGACACAACCCCAAAGGGCGTGCCTCGGGCGTTGTATCGTGTGACGTCTAGCCCAGTGTCACATCTCCATGTGACACTGCCTTCCACGATGTGGGCTATCATGCCATAGCCCTTTAGATTCGAGAGTTGCACCAAGTGCCACAAACGTGGCCCCTAAATGCCAACTCTAGAACCCCTTAGTGAACCCTAGGAACTGGTAATGTGAACCTGTCAAACAAGATCCCACACCCACAGCCGGTCAAGGACACGATGTGCTTGCTTGGCCATGAGTGCTACACCTAGCTTGACGTGAAGGAGGAGGCTGGAGACAAGCCACAACCTTGCCTCTTGGAACGTGCATCCGACAAGACCTCCAGGCATGGATTCGCCAACGTTAAGGTAAGCTACCCGAAGGTGGGACGTACCCCTATCATTGAAGTTAGGGGGCACAAGAGGGTTGTACCTTAACGACACAAGCTAAAGCTTGCACCGGCAGAAGAGCAACGAACTAGTCATGAACCCAGAGCTCTCCTACGTATACTCTACCTTATTTATGTGGAGCCCCCCCCCCCCCCTCTTTCCTGTATGTGTAAGTGGGCTGCACGAATGCGCCCCTTAGTTAATGAGATGAGTTTGCACACTAACCCTACCCCTAAACCCTACCCAAGGGGGGTGGGGGTTTTAGGGCGTGGGTTAGGGCAACCCTAGGGGTGTTCCTAACCCTATTTAACATGCCAAACTCATATTAACTAGGACGTCAAAATCGGGGGTGGGTTTTCTAGAAGGTAAGTGCTACGCTTAGAGTTTCTCGCGACATCTAAAGATAGGGCCGACTACCCTAAACACCTAAGTGCACTAAGCGGGCTGTTTCTCACTACATCTAGGGTCTCAACATAGTACAGTAGGTAACAACAGTCAACGTCCAAAGTAAAGGGTCGAGTCATAGTAAAAACTATGACACACTCCCCGCCTTTGAAAATGTCAACGTCCTCGTTGACGTCCAACTCCAAGACTAGATAATGTTAGAAAAAATAACCAAAACTAACATATCACTCTATGGAGTCAGCCAAAAGTTCACATAAGTTTTATTACCCCCTTGCATTACGCGAAACCAAGTACTTCAGAACCGTCGTTCACTGAGTCGTAAACCCAGCTGCCGGAGGCACCACCTGCGACATGAAGTCACTTGGAGACCTTTTGCACGTCTGCAAAGTCTGTCACCCGACGCACACAACACTGGTTAATTTCTTTACTTAACTAGAATTTATATTGGAGGCCTCTAGTTAGTGTTGTTGCCGGCCCCTTGGTTAATAAGAAATAAAGACTTGCTTTATTCCTTAATATCAAACGCTATTGACGACCCTGTCGTCTTAGCACACAACAAGCACTTTGACGTCCATCTCAAGTGCTTAACCAAATGCCTTCACGTTTCCCAATTGTTCCACATTTCCACATGTCACGGTATTATAGCCTCACTTTTCTGTATCCCTCGTGTTTCTCATTACCCCTTTACATAAGGGTCTGCTACTATACCTATCCCTTGTTAGTATATAGTTACGTCAGACTAGGTATGAGACTTTATCGGAATCAAGCTCTTTTCCGATATAGAGTACTATTGAAACCCTGTTCTTTGTAGACATGTCAATCTGGCCAAGGCGATCACAGAGGCGCATGGCTGTACACATGTATACAACAAGGTCATACCAATCTGCCAAATGCCATCCACTTGGTGTGTCATTAACATAATTTATTCCTAATAGGAACCAAATTGAGTCAAATCTACAACCAAGTGTGATAGTCTACCATTCGTCTTTCGCAACCTAGCTTGTACTCTTTCATAACACCGACCAGTTCAGGGACCAGATAAGCTAACATACCTTTCTTACAGACTTGTGGGAAACCAGAAATTCAACCCATCTCTAGCGCCTCAATCAATGACCTTAGATAACACGTCCTTAATTGTCACTTTCATTGTACTCATTCCCCAAAGAGCACATCATACTAGATGTTGTTCAATACTTCCCAACTCTTTTATCTCACTAAGTTTAAAAATACTAAATTTCAAAA
The DNA here is from genome assembly GCA_003024785.1 of Selaginella tamariscina. NCBI lineage: Eukaryota > Viridiplantae > Streptophyta > Lycopodiopsida > Selaginellales > Selaginellaceae > Selaginella > Selaginella tamariscina. Next base: position 280,124 of record PUQB01000149.1, read on the forward strand.
CTTAGTTTCCATGATAAGAGTCTCTCTAAACTCAGAATACTGCACGCCTTCGTAACATTATATTTATTTCCAACTCTTAAAATGATTTGTTGTCAACACTAACCGAATTAGTAGCTATTTCAGTATAGTTTGAGAACATTTACAAACATCTTTTTAAACTAATCCTTATTCTATAAACAGTTGCAATTTTGATATTGATACTTTCGAATGGATAATGATCGTTTCAACGTTCAAATCCTAAGCTTACCAACTAGCTGTTATACTAGCAGATATAAACTTACAATCATATCAATTTATCGAAATGCTACAACTATAATATAGACATGGTTTTAGTTTACATGAACCGAACTTCAGTTTTGAGATGGAATTATAATGTTATAACAGTATTCCGAAGAACTTGTTCAGAGACTAAGAGGAATCATGAACTAGTGTCTGGTTCATCTAACTGATTTAGTAAGATATTATTTTCCACACTAATGTTATCATGACACCAAAGTGCCACTATAACTTCATGTTTTAGTTATATCTCATAATTTAGCAGATTTCCCAAACATGAATAAAATATCTAGTTCAGTACATCGAACTAAGATACATTATTCACTCTAGACACCTAGCAATCATCAACATACCACATTGCTCCTCAAGCAATGTATTGAGAAATCCTCATTTCTCAACTAATTGAAAACACGTTTTCAAGTTATTATACTAAGGTACTGCCTTACAAGTGTCAGACTCAAATCTGCTTGAGTCTTTATATTCATGATTATGGCCACCTCAATAACCAAGTCTTAATATTGAACGCTTCAAACTCAATATTCAAGAGATACCATACTATACTTTGAACAAGTCATATATAATCAATCTTAAAAACTGTCATAAATACTTTCAAAGTATAAGATATGAATATCTCAATGAATGAGGTGATAGGAAACTCATATTTTTGTACCATATATTGGACCACATGTTAAAGACATTGTATCACGATCATCAAGAAGGGAGACCATCTTCTTGAACTAATCTAACCACTAAATATCTCACTTTCAAGAATTTTGACCCAAACTCAAGGAGCACCATTAAACCTTGAGATAGAACCGATAACTAACCCAAGGAATACAATCAAACCTTGAGTCAAGAATAGTTTTATTTTTTGATATTCCAAAGAATTGAAGATACTTACTTTATAAGTTCTTGAGTGCCCACATTTGCGACCATGATGCAAAGTCAAGAAACCGTCTTTTGAATAATCGTATTCGACTCAAAAATGATATTGATATTGAAAAACCAATACCAACTTTAATTCTTATTGAATACATACTATCTTAAGGAGGTACATGCACTTAAACCTCTAATGAAAATCCAACTGTTACTAACACATCGATAGTTCCCAACATAAGTTATCAAACTTAGCAAGTTTCCTTAGTCGATAACCAAAGTGGAGAATCCCAAATCATGCTCTTTTTAAGCAAGGAATCACCCTTGTTCAAGAGCTTATTCCCTCATTGCAAACAACGTTACAGATTCTAAGATTAAAGAGTTAACAATGAAAATGCACAAGTGTGCACCAAACGCCTTCACTATGCAAGTCCTTCATTACCCAAAAGCTGCATTGATAGAGATGCAACATTCAATTCGTACTGCCAAAATCTTTTATTCTATTTCATTCTTATAATCACACATGAGATAACTTCACAATCAAGTTAGTTGAGCTAGCTAACTTGAATACAAAGTGCGCACTTACAACTAACTAAGGTTTCAAGTCGTACTTTGTTCAAATCAGGTGACTTGAACTTAATAAACTATTTTACCTAATGTTACTTGTATCTAGCATCATCAAAATATTGCGAACATCGGATAATATTTGATTACATTGGATCTAAGAACCAACTGCTTAACATATTCATCATATGTTAATATTTGATATTTCGTTGAATTATAAGTTCATCACCATAGTCTACTTCTGGAGTTACACTCTGGAAAACATGCATTATAATGAGAGCTTATTTTATACTTTATGTCAAAATAGTATTCCCTCTTATGTTTGAATATGCCCCTTTTTTTTCGAAGTCAAAAACGCACATTTGAACATAAGTCTTTCCCCGTTTAAACACTATTGTTGGACCTAATATTGAATCTTCACCTAAGCCAAAACTCAATGGACACTGTCTGTTTCCAAATCATGTGTTATCCCAAATTCAAACACCTTTAAAGAAAAAGAAAAATTTTCATTAATGTGTAGACTTAGGATATCACAAGACACCTCACAAGACTTAGTTTGTAAGCCAGAACAAACTAACACACCACATCTTGTGGAGTATATGGTAAGGTAACATGAAATCCATAAGGTAAAGTAACCTGGCATACAACTTGAAGTTGCCTTTCAAGTGTTACCTTTGACATTCGAGTCCATAAACCACACCCACTTAAGAAGTATGTGTACTCTGAAGAGTTATAAATCTCAGGATTAACTCTCCATGCAGAATTCAGACGTTAGCCAAAGTGATAGAGTATTTCAAGAATTTAGAACTAATTAAACCCTAAAACACATCACACTTTAGGCAATCCTACTGACTGTCAAGAATGGCTCCGATACCAATTGTTAGAGTTTTAACCCAAAGGGCCAACACGTGGATGCCAAGTGGCCATTCGGCATCATCACCCTATGTGAGTAACGCTAAGTCTTCCAAGATAACCCGCCCAATTAGGCAAAAGACTTAGAGTCCTACTCTAAGTCCCCTATAATGACCATCCCTGAACCCTAGAGGATAACTTGAGTAGACTTTAGGATCCTGTCTCAGTAGACCTAGACAGGCTCATGCCCTAACCCCATAAAGGAGATGTGTCTCACACATACCCCATGACAAAGCTAAGGCATCGTCACTTACCCCTCGAGGAATCACCCTCATCCAGGAGTACAACCCCTTTAGGGTAATAAAGGGTACCCTGAACCACAACCAACCCCTAAGGGTTTGAGTGGCCAAGTCATACCCTAGACCTAGGGCTAGTACTTAGTGAGGTCACGAGTGTGCGCCATAGGTGAACACGAGTGTTCTGCTAAGCAAACTCCTTAAGGCTAGGTTTGGATAACCCTAAGTACATGACCTTGCGAGTGTCTCATGATAGGACTTTTGTTAATGAGCTTAGATTGTTCAACCCTTAGATCCTAAAAAAACACCCCTTAGCCAGGTGTGCCAAAGCACACCTAGTTATGAGACCTAACCTCCCTTGAGCGAATGCTCAAGGTTTAGCACCCTAGTGCAAACACAAGCATGTATGTTTACTAAAGTATCCAACCCTTTGGCGACAAACCCATGACACACCCCAAAGGGTGTGCCTCGGGTGTTGTATCGTGTGACGTCTAGCCCAGTGTCACATCTCCATGTGATACTTCCTTCCACGATGTGGGCTATCATGCCATAGCCCTTTAGATTTGAGAGTTGCACCAAGTGTCACAAACGTGGCCCCTAAATGCCAACTCTAGAACCCCTTAGTGAACCCTAAGGAATTGGTGATGTGAACCTGTCAAACAAGATCCCATACCCATAGCCGGTCAAGGACATGGATGTGCTTTGCTTGGCCATGAGTGCTACACCTAGCTTGACGTGAAGGAGGAGGCTGGAGACAAGCCACAACCTCTACCTCTTGGAATGTGCATCCCAACAAAACTTTCCAGGCATGGATTCGCCAACGTTAAGGGTAAGCTACCCCAAAGGTGGGACATACCCCTATCATTTGGAAGTTAGGGCGGCACAACAGAGGGTTGTACCTAACGACACAAGCTAAAACTTACACCGGCAGAAGAGCAACGAACTCAGTCATGAACCATGAGCTCTTTTACGTATCTCTACCTTATTTATGTGATAGAGCCCCCTCCCCCTCTTTTCCTGTATGTGTAAGTGGGCTGGCATGGAATGCCAACCCCTTAGTTAATGAGATGAGTTTGCACACTAACCTTTACCCCTAAACCCTACCCAAGGGGGGTGGGGGTTTTAGGGCGTGGGTTAGGTCAACCCTAGGGGTGTTCCTAACCCTATTTAACATGCCAAACTCATATTAACTAGGGCGTCAAAATCGGGGGTGGGTTTTCTATAAGGTAAGTGCTACCTTCGCTTAGAGTTTCTCGCGACATTTAAAGATAGTCAGCCAAACTATTCCTAAACACCTAAGTGCACTAAGCGGGGCTGTTTCTCACTATATCTAGGGTCCGTCAACATAGTACAATAAGTAACAACAGTCAACGTCCAAAGTAAAGGGTCGAGTCATAGTAAAAACTATGACAACGAGTGCCGAGGTTGGGACATGTTGCAAGAGCGTGTGCAAATTGACATCAAGTAGATGTCATCGAGACTGCAAAAGAAGTTGAGATGCTTCCTCAGCCAAAAAATGGGGAGTAGTGCATGGGGTGTCAGAGGACCCATGCACTAAGTACATTGCATCACCTTTGAAGAATTTGACTCCTATGTGTAATCAACACTTCCTTGAAGCACATTTATTCTTCCATGCTTGTGCGGGCATAGGGGTCCCAATTGAGTTGCTTGACACTGAGCGTTTTATGTTTGTGTTCTTAGGCATGGTAGAAGAAACTCCTATTTCGGTCCTAGTGGATATCTTCCATCAATCGATCAGTAGTTGAATCCCTGCACATGCACACAGTACTTGCCGAGTGGACCCTAAAGGTAGTATTTGCTAATAAGAAGTCCTTTGTTTGATCATATCGAATTGTACACGTACCGGTGGTGTTAGGAGGATACCATCACATACTTTCATTGCGGGTGATGTCGAGCAAGTCCATGACATCATCCTGGGTGTCAATTGACTCCATGCGGTCAAGGCAAGAAATGATTTTGAGAAGTGCACATTGTCTGTCCCATGATGCCCTCTGTTGCGAGCTATAGGACGTGCACTGCATGGTGTGGCACTGTGTTGTAGGGCACCATGGCGCCTAAGGAAGAGCCTTCTCTGGAGCAACGAGTCAAGGACATCAAGGGCCTATTGATGAAGTATTCGAACCTATTCAAACCCATTGTAAGAGTTGTGAATCCCTTATTAACTACTCAGCATCACATCCCGATTGGTACAACTCGCCCGATCAAGATGAGGCTTAGGTGACGTTCTCTAAAGAAGAATGATATCCTAAATCGTTGTGTGAGGGAGATGTTGGAATTGAAGGTGATACATAAGTCTCGAAGTCCGTGGGCAGCAGAATCACATGTAGTTTCGAAAATGGATGAGATTGTATGTTTCACTATTGACTTCCAGCCATTGAATAATGTTTTCATTCTAGATTCATATCCACTACTGAGGGTGGATGATTTGGTCAATGCGTTGGGGAATAATCGGTGCTTCACTATCCTTGACATGGCTTTCGGCTATTGATAGATCCTTATGGCTTCTAAAGATGCAATAAAGACAGCATTTCAAACACCATTCGATTTGTCGAATTTACTATTATGCCATTTGATTGGTCGGGGCCCATGCAACCTTCTAGCAGATGATGGATGAATTGTTGGAGGGCCTTGAAGAGTTTGCACGTGCATATATTGACGACCTTTTCATTCACTCTGCTATGTGGGAGGAGCACTTTCAGCAGTTAGAGCAGGTCTTACAGCAATTGGAGCAGTACAGGTTGAAGTTGAAGGAGAAGAAGTGTAAGTTCGGATGTACCTCCATGAGGTACTTAATATTCATCATCATGGTAGAGGGTGTAAAGGTGGATCTCGAAAAGACCCTGGTTGTACGAGAATTTTCTGCTCTTGAGTCCATGGTTGAGTTGCAACGTTTCTTAGGAAAGGTGACATATTTGATGAGATTGTTATGCAGTTCTCAGATCTGACAGCCCCACTAAGAGAATTATTAAAGCAAGGAGTTTGGTTCCTATGGTCCAAGAAGTGTCAGAAGCAATGTATAACAAAAGTCCCGAGATTGCATTGACCTTTCCGATACAATTTTTAAATATCCCGTTTCATAAATATTTTGAAGGATATCAGCTGGTACAAAAAAACTTTGAGAAGTATCAAACCCAATATAGGGTAAACAAGCTTAGTTGTTTTTTTCAAGAGTGGAGATGTGAAAATGGAAGATGAAAATCAAAAAGAAGATGGAGCTGAGTCTAGCACTGCTGAAAAGCCAAAGTGAGGCGTAGGAAAACATTTAACGCAAATGTAGAAGAATGGCGCAGGAAATGGCATTGGTTGGAATTTGATCAAGAATCAGGTTAATAAAAAAAATCTCTCATATCACAGTAACTAAACATTTTGTTTCAGCTCTGTTCTTTTGTTCTTTATGCCGTGCTAATGGTAAGCATTGTACCAAGAAAAATGCCTTTGCTTTTGCAAGTTACCTATAATTCTATATTTTGTAAAGTACGCTCTAAATTTATTTTATGCAGGCTCAAGAAATATGAAAACGTCAAATTTCATAACGCATGGTCAAAGCCAGCAACATCAAAATTCTATCTACAAAGCCAATGTTGAAAGTGGTGTTCAGGGTTCCATTATTGCACCAGCTAAAAGGCAATGCCAGATTGTGGAGAAGGGGATGGTTGTCTTGTTCAGAACTGCTTACTGGATTGCACATGAGTTTTTTCCTCTTAGAAAATATCCTACTCTTGTACAACTTCAGAAGCTGAATGGAGTGGGGATTCTCAGCATGTATCAAGATAAAGTAGCTTGTTCCAAATTTATTTCGTTCATCAATAAGGTAATTTAAATTATACATATTATATCACATATCACTTACACTTTAAAAAAAAAAAATTGTTTACATAAGTGCTTGCAGAACAAGTTCTTGAAAGAGTTAAGGCCAGCCCTTTTTTTGGAATTATGCTAGATGAAAGCACGAACATAAGTAGTTATTTAAATTTAAAAAATATTAATAATTTATTCTTAACAATTTTCACAGCACGATAAAGCATCTGATTTTCTATGGAGTTTACCTATTTGAGGGCATAGTCATGACATCCTACTTGGGTATAGTGGTTGTTCCAAATGGTAAGGCTAAGACCATCTTCATGAAGGTCTTGGCATCTTTACAAGAATGGGACTTGACATCAACAAGATGATGGGGTTTGGTTCAGATGGATGCAGTGTTATGGCAGGTTTGAGGACAGGAGTAGCAGTGAGGCTGAAGGTTATCTCACATCTGTGCATTGCTTTGCTCACAGAGCAAACCTCTGTGTGGAGGATGTGTACAAGGATTCCTCAGTTCAAGAGATATGTGAGGAGGTGGATGACCTTGTGAATAAGCTGGTTGCATATTTTCTAGGAGTTCTAACAGGTTGCAGCAATTCAAGGCATTGGAAGAGGAGTTGGATTTTCAAACCTTGAAGATCCTCCGCATCTAGCAAACTAGGTGGCTGAGTAGGAGTGCAACAATCAACCAGGTTTGTCTGTGCCTGGAGCCATTGCTGCACTTCTTCAAGTCTGAGGTGGAGAGTAGGGATGGGATGCAGGTGTCTCAGCTTTACTAACGGCTAAGAGCTTCAAGATGATCTACGCACTCCATTTTTTAGGGGATATTCTAGATATTGTGGCTGACTTGAACAAGGACTTCCAAACAGAGAACATGGACGTCACATATGTGACTCCACTTTGTAAAGAAGCCATGGGCAAAATCTATGGCTTTTATCTCTAGGAGGAGGTGGATCTCAACAGCTTCTTGTTAGATTCTAGAGGGTACCCATCATCCCAGGTGGAGGACATAGAAAAGGCCTTTGGAGGAGTTGCGGTCATCTGTTCGAGGAAACCAGTACAAGACTATTGAGATCTTGAGAGATGAGAATGGGGAAGATTTGGTTGAGGCAATGAAGTTCCAAGAGAACTTTGCTACAGCTTTGGTAGCTGGAATGACAAGCAGGTTGCAGGTTCTAAAAGCTAGTGTTCTTTCAAAGTTTGAGTGTCTGGCACCTAACAACTTCCTTCCAACCATGAAGGAAGTGAGGTCATTGGAAGACCTGAGGTACTTGAACTTGCAAAGTTCTATGTTGGTTTGGTTAATATAGATGTTCTACTGGAGGAGTACTTCACTTGGAAAATGGTGGCCTTTGAGCAATGGAAAAGCAAGAGTTTCATCAGTATGTGGAGTATGATTCATAATCATCTCACCTATAGTTGCAAGTACCCAAACTTGTTGAAGCTAGCAATTGTGGGAATGGTTCAATGCTGCAACACGGCAACATGTGAGCGGGGTTTTAGTCATATAAATTTGGTGAAAACCAAGTTTAAAAATCAGCTCTCTACCTCAACTGTAGATGAGCTAGTTAGAATCTCCTCAAAAGGTCCCCCTATTGAAGATTTTGATTTTGAAGTACCAATTCAAGCTTGGAGGGATGGAGGAGCGTACATGCATATATATAATAATTGTGATTATTTTATCATAAGATTTTGTCTAATGAAACTTAATTAACTGAATCTTTTTAAAAATTTATTAAATGAAGGATTTTTCTGTCTCAAATTAAAAAAAAAGGTTGATGTCGGTACATTTTTTTAATAGAAGGACTTAAGCTAGTACCAAAAAGAAAGTTTGTTATACACTGGTCAAAAGGCATTCAAAGACGTTAAAGTGCTGTTGGGATCTCCACCTTTGTTGCAATATTTAGACTTCAACAAATCCTTCATTCTTCGAACTAATGCTTCAGATGTGAGGTTGGGAGCAATTTGTTGCAAGAGACTCCCGATGGACAGCGGTACCCGATCGTGTATGCAAGCTGGAGCCTTAGTGATGGAGAAGAAAACTATTCCGCCACGGATAAAGAATGCTTGACAGTCGTATGAGCCTTTCAGAAGCTTTATATGTATTTTACATGGCTCTACTACATTGTTGGAAATTGATCATGAAGAGGAGTAATGTGACAGGACAACTTGCACATTGGGCTTCGATTTGCAAGGGTATTGATTTCAGGTTGTTCATTGGCTAGGATCTAGCATGGTGGACATGGAGTATTATCTTGAGCTCCTGTGATGGTGGCGGCACTTGTGGCGTTGTTGTCGAACGCCCTCCCCAATTCCTAAGAGAAAAGACATGGTGGAGGCCTAGAAGGCGGAGCCTTGGATCAAGAGGTTGCATGAAGTTTTGAGCAATGGTGTACCTTACGAGGATCTTAACTTTTGTATATATGCACAATCATTTAAATTGATGAATGACATGCTTGTGTTTGTTGGAGATGGTTCTAAGTGTCGTGTGGTGGCACCTTTGGTTTACATTAACTCCTGGTTGTAGTTCTTTCATGACAACCAATGTCTAGAACATGGGATTCCAACGATGCCATGAGAGGATTCGATAACACTTGTATTAACCCCAATTGCAACAAGATCTACATAAGTATATCCATACGTGTCCAAAGTGTCAACAACATAACGTGTCCACACTTCCTCCTGCTACAGCCCTAGAGCCAATTCGAGTTCCTTACCCCTCTGAGTTGGTAACTTATGACATCATGGGGCCATTTTCTGTATCGTAGTTTGATAATCAATACATCAGTGTGCTCTAATTACTTGACTCGGTGGGTAAAAGTGTGTGCTTTGCTATATGCTACAATAAAAGTTCTTACTAGCTTAAGTGGTGTTGAGCATAGTTGGCTCGAACGAATTTTATCGGACCAAGGTTTGGGTCTGACAACAAAGCAATAGCTTTGTTGATGTGATAATTGTAGATCCGATAATTTTTACCTCATCTTATCATTCTAAGATTGATGATTTGGTTGAGCGATTGAATAAAACTTTCAAAGCCATGCTTGCCAAGTACGTCAACCTTAACTATACGAATTGGGATATGTGGCTTCTCTATCTTCAATTTGCTTATGTTTCAACCCCTCATAAGTCAATGGGATTTCCCCATTCAAAACTCTGCATGGTTGTGAACCCGTGTTACCACCAGTGCAGTATATAGATGGACATATGTGGTTGGAGCATTTGAACCAGTCCTTTTTTTGTTGTATACTCAAGGTGAGAACAGTAGCCCGAACACAAGAATATCAATGTCAAACTTACAATTAACAACATTGAATGTCACTTTAATATCAAGTGAGAGATTTAGTTCTTGTTCAATTCTGAGGCTAAGGAATCAAACACATGCAATAGGGCTTCAACCGTAATGGGTTGAACTATGGAGTGTTGAAGAACAGTTGGGGCGCTTGAAGCATCGTGATGGCATTCAAGAGTCACAACATATTGCACATGTGTCAACTACTACCGTTCGACCGATTGGACACTCATTCATTGAAGGAGAACAACCTTGATATGCAACATCAAGTCTTAAGAAGTAAGATCCATGATATATACACCACATAGACTCCACTATGTAGGCATCATGTGGCATTAGGATTTACTTGACACCTAACACACTAATCTGGGCACCAGAATTTACTTGACACCAGGCTCGCTAATCCTGGCACAAAGACAGACTTAATCAAATCATATTTGGTATTCATGCCTCTCACTATGTAATAGTATACAGAAGTTATAATAATAGTTTTTTCACCATTATAGTATATATAACATTCACTATACATACACACGTAAATACATAGGGATTTGTGTATGTGTATATGTATATATGTTCTACATCTTTACAGTATTAAGTCTTAGTTATCTAATACTTTTCCTTAAGCAAACCTTTCAAATGTAATACTTTTATTTATTATAAAAGAACTGAATTTTATAAGTATTTTTAATATGGAAATATAAAATATTATATATAAAGTCAAATATTTAAGCTTAAACGTTAACCTTCTCGTTAAAAACATAATTATAATAATAATGATTCTTGCTTGTATATCAAGTAGTGTATATACATACATATTATATTTTTAAGTAATAAAAGTGTGTAGGTAGCTAGTTTACTCTCTAATAACGCCACTATTATTTTATCTCTCTCTCTCTCATGCATTTCTACTATGTAAACGCACACACCCACCACACGCACGCGCAATTACAAGAGAATATTTCATTATTATTACCTAGGAAGAACTATATTCACACCGCTCATACTGGAAGATTCATGGTCGGCTTCTATAAGGATCCGGTCCGAAGACAGAGAATACCTTGAACTGGAACCAACCTTCTAATAGAAACACTCTTACGTTGCTCTTCGTGCACTTCACCTGCATATACAAATATATATACAAATACAGTTTATGAGTAGGCACGTTAACACATAACAGTATGTAGGTAATATATCCGTATACGTATATATTTATATACATAAATATATTAATATATATTTATATGTTATATACAGTTGATAGTGTATAATGTACCTCTGGAAACTGCATCACAGAGTGTATCTAAATCCTTTACAACTTGAGACATGGAAGGTCGTAAACTGGGTCATCATGTGAACAAGATAATGCAAGGTTTAAAATGGTTCAATTATTTCCGCTGCAACTGGTCCCATTCGTGGATCCACTATGTGTAGAATCATTCCTGTATCGTATGCAGATCTCACCTAAAATATATATTATTTATCATTTAAATAACTAAATACTTGTATACACATCATTTTGTTTATATATACACTATTCATACGCGTGTATACCTCACGGACAATGTTCTTCCCTTGAGAGATGGGATGCAGGCCAGTTAGGAGCTCAAGCAATACCACACCAAAGCTGTACACATCACTCTTATCGGTAGCTTGTGTGTCAAAAAGTACTCTGGATCCAAGTATCCCTATACAAAGATTGTATGTGTCAACATATAAAAACACACACACACACAGAAACATTCTATACAGATATTATGCGGTATACACAGAATATGCTCTGGTGTGACTATAATGCTATCTCCTGTATATATATATATATATATATATATGAGAGAGAGAGAGAGAGAGAGAGAGAGAGAGAGAGTACTGTATATTTATGGCATCGGGACGAGTAGACGTAGGTATCCATGTGTATTATCTCAGATGTTTATCTACACACACACACACACGTACCGGAGTGCCTTTGACAACAGTAGAAACGTGGCCAGATGTACCATTGTGAGCAAGCCTGGACAGACCAAAATCTGCCACCTTTGGTGTGCATTTTCATCCAGCAGAATGTTCGTAGCTTTGATATCACGGTGAAAAATGGGAGGATTCGCTTCCGTATGAAGATACATTATGCCTTTGGCAGCTCCAAGTGCTATCAGCAGACGCAATTGTATATTCAAAGGTCCTTTTGCAAGTGCTGTAAAGTGTTTAAAATATTAATGTCTCTCTCTCTCTCTCTCTCTCTCTCTCTCTCTCTCTCTCTCTCTCTCTCTCTCTCTCTCTCTCTATATATATATATATATATATATATAGACACACACAAAAGCTGTGTAACTTACGAGATAAAAATTACGCAGTGTTCCGCCAGCCATGTATTCGTACACGAGGATCTGTCGAAAAGTATGTGTATATACATGCGTGCATGTATACGTTATATGCATGTATTCGACATATTTGCAAGTCAATGTATAGTTTGGGATGCTAACACACACACACACACACATCCCACTCATATACACATATGTACACAAACACATGCATATGCACACAATGTACCTGTTCGTTCTCTTCTAAACAGTAGCCAAGGAGTGTGACAAGGTTCCTGTGATGAACCCTTGACAAGAGTTGTAATTCCGTGTAAAACTCATCAGTTCCATTATAATTATAAGAGTTCTCTTCAGCACGTTTAATAGCCACTACCGTACCATCTTCTAGGATACCTCTGTATACTGTTCCGTACCCACCTCGACCAACTTGGTTTGAGTCGTTAAATGAATCTGTTGCCTTGGCCATCTCCTCCCACGTGAAGCACTTGATTCCTTCTAGTTCTATGGGTATTTGCATACTTGTCTTCCTTGATGAAGCTTCTATATATATACATACATAAATACAAATACACACACACACACATATATATATATATAGAGAGAGAGATATAGATATAGATATATATAGAGAGGGAGGGAGGGAGGGAGATTACTTTGGCCCATTTTCCTTCTGCTGAAGAAAAATACGACTGCAAAATTGAGATGAGGATCAAAACTCCCATGCATAAGCCCACAGTGAACATGAACGCAATGCTTTTGCGCTTTTGTTTTGAGGAAGAGAATAGATCTAAAAAATCAATGAGTTAGCTATACACACGATCGTGTATGAATGATTGTGTGTGTGTGTGTGTGTGTGTGAGAGAGAGAGAGAGAGAGAGATGTGTACAAACCTTTGTAATTCATTCCGTGGGGAGGATCAAACTTAACCAGCTCCAGGGGTCCAAAAACAGGATTACCAGCGATCTCCAGCCGAGACAATGCAAAGAATATTCTCTTCACCTCTGACTGGTTAAACCTGTAATCTTCATTGGTCAGCGGATTCGTGTATATATAGACATATAACCTGCGGTCTTCGCTAGCGTCAGTCAAGGAAGGAGGGAATATGTTCGTGTAATGTAAAGTCTCCAGCTAACCATTGACTGGAGGAGACTGAGACCCAGTTTACATTTAAGGCCTATCATATAATTTTCATAAGCTCTTCTGTGTGGTTCAAACATCTTAAAACTTGGACTCTACAACAAGAATATGAATTAACGTGTGTGTGTGTGTGTGTGTGTGTGAGAGAGAGAGAGAGAGAGATGTATCTAATACCTTCAGATGTAGTCTTGCTTTCACTGGAGAAGCACACCTGCATTTGCGCTTTGATTCCTCCAATCCTGGAATTATCTCGTCGATTCCAGGATTGCATGTACCTAAATACTTATGTATATATATGGTACGTACACACACACATGAATTATAAATAAACATGCAACATACGCACACTACATACCTGGGTCACAGTATTTAATTTCGCTCCCGTCTCTGAAACTGTTATCAGGTATATTCTCAGTGCTCTCTCGTTTGCAATATTCTTGGTCATATCTTTCATTACAGATTTCTTTATTTCCATTCAACCTGCAAGCGTGCGTGCGTGTGTGTATTTGTAGTTGACTATATGTAAATGTAAATACATATATCTGAGATACGAACGTCTATATAATAGACAGAACACATGCATACATACGTGTCGTGTGTATATATATGCATATAGAGCAGAGCACTTACCAGATATGGAGTGTCTTTGGAAAAGCAATATTGCTTTTAGGTAGCTCCAGGAGATTGTCTTGAAGATTTCTAGCGAAATAATATATATTTAGATTAAAAGAAAAGAATTTAATGTTTTAACTCACATAATTAAATGTCTTTCTGAGTTGCGTTCCTTCAGTGAATCCAAGAGTGGTGCTAGAGAACCATTTAATTTTATATTTTCTAAAGACCTGTTTTAGCTAAGTTAGACATCATAGTTTATTACCTATGTACTGTTAAACCAAAGTTTTATAAAATTATATATCATATTTCAAACATTACAATAATTCTTGCAACAATAATATAGCACAAATTTTCTATTGTTATTATATTGTATATGTAATATATATATTTACAGTAGTTCCATTTGTGGGCGCTGAAGAACACCTGAAATGTTGCTGCTCAAAATGGCCTCCGTAATGTTCCCAGCGAAACTGTTATTTGACAATTCACTGCAAAAATAAATAAATAACCAAAATTAAATAATAATAATGATAATAAAATTATCTAAGAAACTACAATCGCATACATTGTCATTATGTCGTTTGAACTTATGTTGGGAAGTTTGGCATCGAAGTTATTTCCGCTCATGTCCCTGTTTACGCATTAGTATCACACACACACACACACACACACACAACAACACTATAACAGTTTACTCACAAATACTGCAGCTTGGTAAGTGCACTTAAATCTTGTATTTGGCCTCCTAGGCTGCAGTTCCTCAGGCTCCTGTATAATAATTAACTAATAACTTAATTATACTTAACATGAATGTTAACATTTAAATAATAGTTTTACGATAAGATAAAAGGAATTGCAATGTTAATATTTCCCTTACTATACTTGACATTAATATTTTAAAAATTTAATTAGCTTTTACTTTTGAAATAAAAAGATAATTTAATAATTAAGCTCACAGTTTAATCAGTTGGACAAGAGATGAGGTGTATGAGCTGGGAATTTCCTGAAGGCGGAACATATTATTATCAAGTTGCCTGTAATAAAAGGTATTAATTATAATATTTATTAAAAATTAAATATTAAAAATTAAAAATACTACAGTATTTCAAGAGCTTGCATATTTGCTACATCTTCAGGTAGCTTTCCAGTAAGCTGATTATTGTCTAGCAACCTAAACAGAAGGCAGATATATAATTAATTTCAATATAATACAGATATTTAATACATATATACACTCACAAGTGCACCGCTTGTAACTTTCCAAGACCTTCCGGAATACTGCCGTTAAAATTGTTGTTACTCATATGTCTGTAGCATGAAATATTAGTATCTGTATAATTAAAATACGTACGTATACGTATAATATACCTGTTGGTAATATACATACGGTACATTTAGTATACATATCATAGCGCATATTTATAATGCAAACAAACAACTTACAAATGCTTAATATTCGTTAAGTTTCCTAAGCTCGACGGTATACTTCCTGTTAATTGGTTTCCATCAACTTGGAGACGGATTAAACTCTTTATATTCCCAAGCTCAGGTGGTAATATTCCAGTAAATTGATTCCCATTTAAAAGCCTGAATATATATAATATAACTATTTTTACTAAATACATGAATAATATACAATTTGTTTTACTTACAAAAGCTCTAGTGATTGCAAATTTCCAAGTGATTTAGGTATGCTTCCACTTAATGAGTTCCACATGAGGTTCCTTCAAAACGCAATTAGTACTTTAATCGTGTGTGTGTGTGTGTGTGAGAGAGAGAGAGAGAGAATACAATATCTTCAAGTTGGTCATGGATTCAAGCTCAGGAGCAAGCGTTCCCGACAAGTTCAACGACTGTAAATGCCTTCCAGATATATATAGTCAGAACTAGATATATACATACATACATACATGTGAATGTATATATACACACGAGCACACAAATATATAGCTTACATCTCAATTACGTAATATAATCCGACGGCATCTGTAGCACAGACAATTCCCAACCATTGATCTGCACAAGGTTCACTGCCTTTCCAATTCTGAAGATTCGAAAACGGGTCCTGGATACCCCTCTGAAAGGCTTGAAGTGCTGCAGCTGCAAATTGAAAGAATATATAATTTTTAAATTATAACTTTATGTATTACAACATAGATTTATAATATAAAGCTAATCTTATAAGTTAATAATATTGTTAAGAAAGGTATACTCTCCTGAAACAACTGACTTTAATTTTTTAAAGCATTTATAAAACACTGTAGTCTTTTAATTTCTTTTCAAAGTTCTCTCTCCCTCCCTCTGTCTCTCTCCCCCTCCCTCTGTGTCTCTCTCTCTCTCTCTCTCTCACACACACACACAACACACAACTGTATGTACTTACTGTCTTGTGGACTTGTTGTTGTGGAGAAACCATGTTCTGGGAACTGCGAAAATGTAAGGAAAAAATGAGGAGGTTAATTAGACGATTCATTATAAACGAGAAATGCTCATTTTCGGTAAGAAACTCTCAACATGCCAATAAGACAGTAAACAGTGCATGAGACAAACAAAGATACTACATTGCCAGAAGAAATACCTCGTCTGTGCCACCGTATTCTTCGGCGCAAGCTAAATAAATAGTATATTAAGTTTATAACGTTATTTAAATAAATACCAAATAAAAGAGAAAATTAAAAACAATTAATAATAACTTGAAGAACCCTCAAATAAAACATAGTTACTATCTCAACACATTTATAAAGTTAGAACAATATAATTATCTCATAATATTCAATATTGAGAAAATATATATTATACAATTATTGAGTTTAAATATAAACTCAATCATAAAATAAATATCCTTTTCCAAACTATAAAAACTTAATATGCAAAATTGTAAACTACAGAATATATTTAACCACACCCACCAGAAGCATGCCTTCTTTCTTTCTTAACCCTGGTTTCCTGAGGATCGAACCCCCCTTCATTTGAACCATAAACTGCCCAGCTTGGAGTAGCTGCCATATAATCTTCACTACTATATGGCACCCCACTTGTCGCCTGAATAAACAAACCAATTAGTTATTATACACTTATTACAACAGATATACTTATTATAAGAAATTATTTTACTTATTTAATATTAAGCAAAATATTGTGTCCATATATCTTATTTATTGTTATAAACAAGTACTTAAATTAATTAATATTAAGTAAAATATTGTGTCCATATCTCTTATATTACTATTATTATAAACAAGTATACTTACAATCTCTCTCACTCTCTCTCTCTCTCTAGTACATAATTACATTTACTTACAAGTTTGTGAAATTTGTCGTAGTCGATCCAGGTGTACCACTGGCCATTAACCTTGAACTTAGAAGCTCGAGCAAGAAGAATACAGCAAGAATGTGCGTGTTCACAAGCAAGCTCGTATTCCCCATTTGTTTCTTCACACAGTGCTTCGCCAAACTCCTTCACATCCTCGTGCCATGGTACATTCTCCATTGTAAGCGTAGATGTCTTCGATCTAAAACACACTCTTCATATATGTGCGATTTTACATAAATTTACATAAGCCTCTCTCTCTCTCTCTCTCTCACACACACACACACACACACACAAGTTTGTGTATTAACTACTTACGAGCCACAATAAGTAACCCCTTTGATTTCGATGAAGTCCGGTTTGCCTAAGTGCAACAGTTGAGCATAACCTTTGATCTCCAGGGTGTTCCATCCTTTAACCAGAGTTAACCTGTATACAGTCCTTTGCTTCTTCTCAAGTAGAGCTTTCAAAGAATCCTACCAAAGTACATACACATAAGTACACAAGAGAGACATGCATGAGTTGTATCATCATCTCTCTCTCTCTCTCTCTCTCTCTCTCTCTCTCTCTCTCTCTCTCTCTCTTCTATCTATCTATCTATCTATGTGTGTGTGTGTGTGTGTGTGTGTGTGTGTGTTTATGTATATACGTATCTCATCTATAGGAATATACAAACACATAAAACACGCATGCTTACAATGAAGCGTTCCCAGAAGTCTTGGAAAAGTGGTCTATCAATAGCCTTAAGCCTTTCCTTTGTTGCTGCATCGACGCTCACATATAACTGCAAAAAATCAAATTAATACTATAGTTAATCTGTGATGTTATTCAATTATATCATGACTATTATATAGTATTATAGAACATATATATAGTATACATATATTATTATATATATTAACCTGTGTGATGGGTGCTAAAGCAGCAATTTTATCGGGAAACTGAGCGTTTGTTACTAGAAAGGTTGAAATATGCCTTTTGTGAAGCTCATTCACGAGTGTGTTGATCTCGGGATACATAATTGGCTCACCCACAAGTGAAAGTGCACAGTGCCTTGGCATTAAACCTTCTTCCAAACGCTCTTCTTTCACCCCTGACATATATGGTAGACATACATATAAGCATCTATAATATGGTTTAACCATATATAACTTAACTATACCATAGTTACATTTGATAATATAAACTTCACGTAACTAATTGAATACTGACCAGGGACGCCTTTCATTTGCTTTATCATCTTCTTGTGATGATCCAAAGCAGTGTTTACTATATCTAATGGATCATCCATTTTCCACTTCCAAGATTTACCAACAGGATTAGTGTGATGCCTCCAACAAAAGACACATTTATTTGCACACGCAAGGCTTGGTGTTGCCTCCATGCACCTGAAAAAACACTATGCAATCATCATAAGGAAATATGTAGTTGTTTGCGTGAACGTGTGTGTATATAATATATATGTATGCATATGAATATGCCACGGAAAAGATACCTGTGACTCTCAATACCGTAGAAGGTATGCTTATAACAACCACCACGACCTCGGAGTTGAGACTTTGTCCATCTGCATAGTTTCACACCGCTGTGTGAACCAATTATCTTATACCCCTGCCATGAATGAGAAGATTAACTACAGATATAAGAAATATAAATATTTATATATCCTTATATGTATTCTATATATATAAATACATCCATCTGTACATATAACACGATTATATTATCATACCCCACGTCATGAGTACATATCCGAATCAGACTGAGCATTCTTAAATAGTACAAAATCTATACATGTCTCAACATAAACTTACATATAATATCATGCTTCCTAAATACACACCTACATAATACGTAGCATAACAGCATATGAGAGAGAGAGAGAGAGAGAGAGAGAGAGATTTGCCTGTTTCTCTAGACTTGATCTGATAATAGGTGTGACCATCTCCTTAGCATCATCCACAGCCTTCACGGGCATATTCTTGGGATACTTTCCAGCGAGATCTTCTAAGTCAAACTCCTCTCTGCTATCCTCAAACTCTTCTTCTTCCTCGTCCTCCTCGTCACTCTCTATCAGTTTTTTCTCTATTAGTGTTTCCACTTCGCCAGAAAGTTCCTGTACAAGCTTCGTACACCAATTATCAAAAGTTTTCTCCAAGTTACCCTCGTCAACGTCACCTTGCCCACTTTCCAGAATCCTAGAAGCTCCCAAATCTGTCATGTATCTGCATAAATGAAAGATTTACAGTGTGTACAGAGACTACCCAAGTCTAACTGTATGATTATATACAACAGTACTCTCAATCTCATATGCATCTGTTATGCACAAGTAAAATCCTTGAACTGTTTTTTCAGATGTTTGTATGAATATGTGTGTGTGTGTGCGTGAGTGTGTAGAGAGAGACAGGGAGGGAGGGATTATTAATCGTATAAGTTCATAATATGTTCTGAAGAGGCAGGATCATGAGAAAATATTCACCAGAAAAGAAAACTGTATGCAAACAGTATATACGTAGAAGTTATTATACATGTGCTCAGTAATATTTGTAATCCATTATCTATGATCCGTAGATATTAAGTAGTAAACTGATGTTATTATAATAAATATACTACCAACAGCTCACTTCGTTTCTAGTTTCTATACTATTCTTGTTTTAGCTATACAATGAATTAGTTGTGGCTAGCAAACTTGTATAATGTATCTGTATGCCTTTAATGCATACATGCACATGTATATATATATATATATATATATATATATATATAGGACTACTTGAATCATACGGCAAAAATGCTCTCTACACACGCACGCACACGCACCTGTCAACAGCCCGTCCAACAGCATTGAAGCTCGACCCATAAGCACTGCTCCCAACCCCAAAAACAGCAAATTTACACCCCAGCAACGCGTTAGACCCAACTCTGAAGTCCGTAGAGCTTTCAGCAAGCCAATTAACGAGGAAAGCTGCATTCTTTGGAGGAGCACCATCTGCCCAAGTCGACACAACAAAGATTACCGTCCTCTCCTTAAAAAATCTTCCGGCTCGTAAGAACTCGGATTGATTAGCTCCACCGGAATGTGACTGTTGAGGATTCTCGTGCACAGCTGCTTGGCGAGCGATTCTGAAGTGCCTGTCTCCGATGCGTAGAAGATTCTTGCCCGTGCTTCTACTGTGCTTGCTACGGGACTCACCTCGCTCGCCTTCTGGCACTGGCAGCCGCCCGGCGCCTTGCATCCTCCTCCCTCCACCATCAAAAACCCTAAATTGATCCCTCTGTTTTTAGGGCTTGGAAATATATATGTTTTAAAATATATAACTTCTACACAACTAAATATCTTGAAAAGAATTATGTTTTAGAAATTATTTTAAAACATTAAGTTATATTGTCATATCTAACACAACATAGATAATATATAAATAAAATTTTGAAGGTTAATTGGCTTACGAAAAATAAATACTGATTTTCATTATATCTAATAATTTAATTAATCAATCTAAGATATTGAAACAATATTTTAACATTTTATAAACATAATTAAAATATTTGCATTAAAATATTAAAGTTAATAAATTAACATTTAAATTTAGATTTGATTATAGAATGTAAAGCTATAATTTATTTAATTATATTTATAAAGTTAATAGTTTAAATAATCTTATTTAAGAAATATAAGTTTAAATCACATCAATATTAATTGTTTGTCTTTTGCTAGAAACTAATTTTTGCATTGAAAAAAGAATATTCACGTGTTTTTAAAAATTTTCGCTAGTACCCTAAAAAAAATTTAAAACACATATTTTTGTGTTTTGAATAAATGTCATATCACATAACATCCTTGTTAAATTATTATATAAATTCATTATAATTTATATCTTTTTACAAAACTTTAATCATGTCATAATGCTTTTAGTTCAATTTTATTTACAATGGGAAATAAAGATTGACTATAGAATTATGATTAAATTGTGGATGTCATAGTTTTTATTGTAATGTTATTTTTACTTTGAAAATTGAGTGTTATTATTAATTAAACTACATTGTTAGGCTTATAAAAACAATCACACCTAGTGTTAGAGTTTTAATCCGCTCAATTAACATGTGGCAGTTAAATGATTATTTAACTTCAACACCATATGTGAGCAACATTAAGTTTTCCAAGATAATCCCAAAACTTTGACTCAAATGCTCAATTAAAGGTCTCACTCTACTTTTTAGTGAATATCTTTTAACCCCATAAAACTCCCTCATGAGATCTAAATATGTTCATACCCTAAACCCCTTGTGCTTTACACTAAGAGTACAACCCCTTTAGAGTGACGAAGGGTACTATGACCCACAACACAACATTTGAGTGGCTAAATTATACCTTAGTTTTAGGCTAGTACTTAACGAAGACACGAGCGTGTGTCATGAATATTTTATTAAATAAACTCTTAAGGTTAGGTTTGAACAATTCTAATCACATGACCATGCAAGTGCCTCATAAAAAAGTTCTTTCTAATGAGCTTAGGTTGCTCAATTCCCATGTCACAAGGAGAACATCCCTAACTAAATGTGCCAGTTAGCACATCTGGTTATGAGACTTAACCTACTTTTAATGGATGCCCAAGACTTAACATTCTTATGCAATCATGAACATACATGTTGGCCCTCTACATTAAACATGTGACACAACCCTAAAGGGGTGTGCCTTGGGCTAATTCATGTGACACCATTTCTCAAGACGTAGGCCAATTTCTTGCTATAACCCTTCAGACTCAAGAGCTACACATGGTTGAGTGTGGCTCACATAAGACAACCTTAAAACTCCTCTTTGTAAACCCTTAGGAACATGATAAAAAAAACACATTTGTTAAGAACTCACTCTCATAGTTGAATAATGGCACAAACAATGTTTACATTGTGACTCAAGATGTGTGCCCTACTTGGCTTCGTGTGTTATTCTTAGTTTGATGTGGAGGAAAAACTGGAGACAAGCCTCAACTTTTACACTAATGGAACCCATACTTTAACAAAACCTTTTAGGTGTGTAAATAGGTTATTGGACAAAAGAAGTTAGCTAACCCCATGAATACGACGTACTCGAGCACAAAAAGTAGGGTATGTTACCCTTAGGGTGTAACATACCCTTATGTTTTAGAAGTTAGGATGTAGGACATAAGTTAGGTTTATGCTAGCGAAAGAAAAGAATTAAACACCTTTCAGTCTCTTACCTTATTTAATGTCAGAGTTTTAACCCAAAGGGCCAAACGTGGCAACACGTGGCTGCCAGGTGGCCATTCGGCGTCATCACTCTGTGTGAGCAACGTTAAGTTTCCCAGAACAACCCCAACGACCTCTAGGGTTAGACTCTAATGCCCAAGTGGACAAGAGACTTAGGGTTTAGCCTAAGTCTCCCTAGAATGTCTGCCCCCAGAACCCTGAGGGATAACCCTAGTTGACTTAGGGTTTAGCCTAAGTCTCCCTATAGTGTCTGCCCCCAAAACCCTTGAGGGATAACCCTAGTTGACTTAGGGTCTTGCCCTAGAAGACCTAGACAGGTTCATGCCCTAACCCCATCAAGGAGACGTGTGTTCCACACTTACCCCTGGACAGAGCTAAGGCATCGTCACTTATCCCTTGAGGAATCACCCTCATCCGGGAGTACAACCCCTTCAGGGTGACAAGGGGTACCCTGAACCATGACTAACCCCTAATGGTTTGAGTGGCCAAGTTATACCCTAGACCTAGGGCTAATACTTAGTGAGGACACGAGTGTGTGCCGTAGGCGGACACGAGTGTTCTGCTAAGCAAAACTCCTTAAGGTTAGGTTTAGGATAACCCTAAGCACATGACCTTGCAAGTGCCTCACGAAAGGGCTCCTGCTAACATGTTTAGGTTGTTCAACCCTTGAATTCCAAGGAGAACACTCCTCTAGCCAAGTGTGCAAAAGCACACCTAGTTATGGACCTAACCTCCCTTGAGCGGATGCCCAAGGCTTAGCACCCTAGTGCAAGCACAAGCATGTCTGTTTGCTAAAGTATCCAACCCCTTAGCGACAAGCCCATGACATAACCCCAAAGGGCGTGCCTCGGCGTTGTACCATGTGACGTTTAGCCCAGTGTCACATCTCCATGTGACACTGCCTTCCCGATGTGGGCTATCATGCCATAGCCCTTAGATTCAAGAGTTGCACCAAGTGCCACAAACGTGGCTCCTAAATGCCAACTCTAGAACCCCTCAATGAACCCTCAGGAACCAGTAACATGAACCTGTCAAACAAGATCCCACGCCACAGTTGGACAAGGACACGGATGTGCCTTGCTTGGCTGTGAGTGCTACACCTAGCTTGACGTGGAGGAGGAGGCTGGAGACAAGCCTCAACCTCTGCCTCTTGGAACGTGCATTCCGACAAGACCTCCCAGGCATGGATTCGCCAACGTTAAGGGTAAGCTACCCCGAAGGTGGGACGTACCCCTGGCATCTGGAAGTTAGGGCGGCACAACAGAGGGTTGTGCCTTAACGACACAAGCTAGAGCTTGCACCGGGAGAAGAGTAACGAGCTCAGTCATGAACCCAGGAACCCTCACTCCTATATACTACCTTATTTATGTGACAGAGGCCCCCCCCCCTGTTTTCCTGTTTACATAAGTGGGCTAGCACTGAAATCTCATTCCCAGAGGGAACATACTTGGTGAGTTATCCATCGACCCCTAAACCCTAACCTGTCAAACCTGGGGGTATTTCTAAGCATATCCGACATGCCGAACTCACCGGAACTAGCCATTAATCCAACCGGGACACGGAAAACCAAGGTAAGAGTTTTCTAGATGGAAGTGCTAGCTTCGCCCAGAGTTTCTTGCAAATACCTAATGACACCCGGCCGGACCATCATAGATATCCAAGTGCACTAAGCGGGCCTGTTTCTTCTACACCTAGGGCTTATCAACATAGTACAGTAGGTAACAACAGTCAACGTCCAAAGTAAAGGGTCGAGTCATAGTAAAAACTATGACACACTCCCCGCCTTTGAAAATGTCAACGTCCTCGTTGACGTCCAACTCCAAGACTAGATAATGTTAGAAAAAACTAACCAAAACTAACATATCACTCTATGCGGAGTCAGCCAAAAGTTCACATAATTTCATTACCCCCCTTGCATTACGCGAAACCAAGTACTTCAGAACCGTCGTTCACTGAGTCGTAAACCCAGCTGCCGGAGGCACCACCTGCGACATGAAGTCACTTGGAGACCTTTTGCACGTCTGCAAAGTCTGTCACCCGACGCACACAACACTGGTTAATTTCTTTACTTAACTAGAATTTATATTGGAGGCCTCTAGTTAGTGTTGTTGCCGGCCCCTTGGTTAAAGAAATAAAGACTTGCTTTATTCCTTAATATTAAACGCTATTGACGACCTGTCGTCTAACACAAAAAGCACTTCTCTCTCAAGCTTACCAAACCTTCGCTTCTCCAATTGTTCCACATTTCCACACGTCATGTATTATAGCTCACTTTTCATCCCTCGGTGTTTCTCATTACCCCTTTACATAAGGGTCTGCTACTATACCTATCCCTTGTTAGTATATAGTTACGCCAGACTAAGTATGAGACTTTTATCGGAATCAAGCTCTTTTCCGATACTAGAGTACATTCGAAAACCCTGTTCTTTGTAAATATCAATCTGGCCAGAGGCGATCACAGAGGCGCATGGCTGTACACATGTATACAACAAGGTCTTGCCAACTGCCATCCACTTGGTGTGATTAACATAAATTTATTCCCGATAGGAATCAAATTCAGTCAAATCCAACAAGTGTGATAGCACTGCCATTCGTCTTTCACAACCAACTTTGTACTCTTTCATAACACCGACCAGTTCAGGGACCAGATAAGCTAACATACCTTTCTTACAAACCAATGTGGAAACCAGGAAATTCAACCCATCTCTAGTGCCTCAATCGACAACCTTTAGATAACACGTTCTTAATTGTCATTTCATTGTACTCATTCCCCAAAGAGCACATCGTACTAGATGCCGTTCAATACTTCCTAACTCTTATCGTACTAAGTTCAAAATACCAATTTTAGAACTTAGTTTCCACGATAAGAGTCTCTCTGAACTCGTAATACTGCACGCCTCCATAACATTATATTTATTTCCAACTTTGAAATTGATTATGTAAATGTTTCTCAACACTATACCGAAGTATAGTATTTTCACTAATTCAAGCAATTAGTGTTTTGATAAACATCTTTTTAAACTAATCCTTATTCCATAAACAGTTGTAATTTCGATATTGATATTGATATTCGAATGGATAATGATCGTTTTAACGTTCAAATCCTAAGTTTATCAACTAGTTGTTATACTAGTGAATAAACTTACAATCATATCAATTTATCAAAATGCTACAACTATAATATATAGACATGGTCTTAGTTTACATGAACCGAACTTCAATTTTGAAGACGGAAATATAATGTTATGACAGTATTCCGAGGAACTTGTTCAGAGACTAAGAGGAATCATGAACTAGTGTCTGGTTCATCTAATTGATTTAGTAAGATATCAACCTCCACATAAATGTTATCATAACACTGAAGTGTTATATCAACTTCATGTTTTAGTCATACTTATAATTCAATAGATCTCCCCAAACATGAATAAAATATCTAGTTCAGTACATTGAACTAAGATACATTATTCACTCTAGACACCTAGCAATCCAGAAAGTATCCATTGCCCCTCAAGCAATGTATTGAGAAATGTCTCATTTCTCAACTAACTTGAAAACACGTTTCAAGTTATAACACTAAGGTAGTGCCTTACCAAAGTGTCAGACTCAAATCCACTTGAGTCTTTATATTATATGATTACGGCCACCTCATGTGATCATAACCAAGTTTGATATTGAGCGCTCCAAACTCAATATTGAAGAGATATCATACCATACTTTGACAAGTCATTTATAACCAATCTTGAAAAGATTGTCACAAATTCTGCCAAAGTTTAGAATATAAATATCTCAACAGATGAGGTGATAGGAAACCTCATATTCTCGAACCGGATATTGGACGAACCTTGAACTACAATCATCAAGAAGGGACACCATCTTCTTGAGCTAATCCCGCTACACAATATCATACTTACAAGAATATTGAACCAACTCAAGGAACACCATCAAACCTTGAGATAGAACTAACAACTAACCCAAGGAATACAATCAAACCTTGAGTCAAGAATAGTTCTATTTTTAATATTCCGAAAGATGAAGATACATACTTTATTTGTTCTTTAAGTGCCCACATTTGCGACCATGATGCAGAGTCAAGAAACCGTCTTTTGAATAATCGTATTCGACTCTAAAATGAAATTGATATTGAAAATCAATATCAACTTCAATTCTCATCGAACACCGACTCTCTGAGGAGGTACATGCACTTAAACCTCCAATGGAAATCCGACTATTACTAGCTCATTGGTAATTCTCAACATAAGTTATCAAACTTAGCAAGTTTCCTTACTTAGTCGATAAACAAAGTGAAGAATCCCAAATCATGCTCTTCTTAACCAAGGAATCACCCTTGTTCAAGAGCTTATCCCCACATTGCAAACAACGTTACAATTTCAAGATTAAAGAGTTAACAATGAAAATGCACAAGTGTGCGCCGAACGCCTTCACTATGCAAGTCCTTATTACTCAGTAAACTGAAAATGTAAACGTATGTTTCCAACATTTCTCTTTCTGATAGATCATGCCATCTATCCCAAAACTATATCGATAAGAAACCAAAATCCTCAAGCTATTATCCCAAGTCTCTCTCATGATCCCATATGAGACAACTTCAGTTAGTCGAGCTAGCTAACTTGAATACAGAGTGCGCGCTTACAACTAACTAAGGTTTCATGTATACTTTGTTCAAATCAAGGGACTTGAATTAGTAAACTATTCACCTAATGTTACTTGCAGCTAGCGTCATCAAAATATTGCGAACATCGACAATACTTTGATTACATTGGATCTTCAACCAACTGCTTAACATATTCATCATATGTTAATATTTACATTCGTTGTATTATAAGTTCATCACCATAGTCTGCTTCTAGAGTTACACTCGGAAACATGCACTATAATGAGAGCTTATTTTACACTTTATGTCAAAATGTAGTTCCTTCTTATGTTTGAATATGCCCCTTCTTCCGAAGTCAAAGACGCACTTTGAACATAAGTCTTTCCCCGTTTGAACACTATTGGATCGATATTGAATCTTGACAAGCCAAAACTCAAAGGACACTGTCTGTTTCCAAATCATGTGTTATCCCAAATTCAAACACCTTAAAGAAAAAGAAAAATTTTCAATAATGGTAAGCTTAGGATATCACATGATCCCTTCACAAGACTTAGTTTGTAAGCCAGAACAAACTAACACGCCATGTCTTGTGGAAGTAATGGTAAAGTAACCTGGACAACCTAAGGTAAGTAACCTAGAGAAAACGTAACCTGGCATGCAACTTGGAAGTTGCCTTCCAGTGCTACCTTCGACATTGTCCATAACCCACACCCACTTATTAAGTAGATGTTCTTTGAAGAGTTATAGATCTCAGGACCAACTCTCCACGCAGAATTCAGACATTAGCCGAAAGTGATAGAGTACTTCAAAAATTTAGAACTAACTAAACCCTAAACACTACACTTTAGGCAGTCCTACTGACCGCAGAGAATGGCTCCGATACCAATTGTCAGAGTTTTAACCCAAAGGGCCAACACGTGGCTGCCAGGTGGCCATTCGGCGTCATCACCCTGTGTGAGCAACGCTAAGTTTCCCAGAACAACCCCAACGACCCCTAGGGTTAGACTCTAATGCCCAAGTGGACAGGAGACTTAGGGTTTAGCCTAAGTCTCCCTAGAATGTCTGCCCCCAGAACCCTTGAGGGATAACCCTAGTTGACTTAGGGTTTAGCCTAAGTCTCCCTAGAGTGTCTGCCCCCAAAACCCTTGAGGGATAACCCTAGTTGACTTAGGGTCTTGCCCTAGAAGACCTAGACAGGCTCATGCCCTAACCCCCATCAAGGAGACGTGTGTTCCACACATACCCCTGACAGAGCTAAGGCATCGTCACTTACCCCTTGAGGAATCACCCTCATCCGGGAGTACAACCCCTTTAGGGACAAGGGGTACCCTGAACCACGACTAACCCCTAAGGGTTTGAGTGGCCAAGTTATACCCTAGACCTAGGGCTAGTACTTAGTGAGGACACGAGTGTGCCCGTAGGCGGACACGAGTGTTCTGCTAAGCAAACTCCCTAAGGCTAGGTTTGGGATAACCCTAAGCACATGACCTTGCGAGTGCCTCACGAAAGGGCTCCTGCTAACATGTTAGGTTGTTCAACCCTTGAATTCCAAGGAGAACACTCCCCTAGCCAAGTGTGCCAAAGCACACCTAGTTATGAGACCTAACCTCCCTTGAGCGGATGCCCAAGGCTTAGCACCCTAGTGCAAGCACAAGCATGTCTGTTTGCTAAGTATCCAACCCCTTGGCGACAAGCCCATGACATAACCCCAAAGGGCGTGCCTCAGGCGTTGTACCATGTGACGTTTAGCCCAGTGTCACATCTCCATGTGACACTGCCTTCCCCGATGTGGGCTATCATGCCATAGCCCTTAGATTCAAGAGTTGCACCAAGTGCCACAAACGTGGCTCCTAAATGCCACTCTAGAACCCCTCAATGAACCCTCAGGAACCAAGTAACATGAACCTGTCAAAAGATCCCACGCCACAGTTGGACAAGGACACGGATGTGCCTTGCTTGGCTGTGAGTGCTACACCTAGCTTGACGTGGAGGAGGAGGCTGGAGACAAGCCTCAACCTCTGCCTCTTGGAACGTGCATTCCGACAAGACCTCCCAGGCATGGATTCGCCAACGTTAAGGGTAAGCTACCCCGAAGGTGGGACGTACCCCTGGCATCTGGAAGTTAGGGCGGCACAACAGAGGGTTGTGCCTTAACGACACAAGCTAGAGCTTGCACCGGGAGAAGAGTAACGAGCTCAGTCATGAACCCAGGAACCCTCACTCCTATATACTACCTTATTTATGTGACAGAGGCCCCCCCCCCGTTTTCCTGTTTACATAAGTGGGCTAGCACTGAAATCTCATTCCCAGAGGGAACATACTTGGTGAGTTATCCATCGACCCCTAAACCCTAACCTGTCAAACCTGGGGGTATTTCTAAGCATATCCGACATGCCGAACTCACCGGAACTAGCCATTAATCCAACCGGGACACGGAAAACCAAGGTAAGAGTTTTCTAGATGGAAGTGCTAGCTTCGCCCAGAGTTTCTTGCAAATACCTAATGACACCCGGCCGGACCATCACAAGATATCCAAGTGCACTAAGCGGGCCTGTTTCTTCTACACCTAGGGCTTATCAACATAGTACAGTAGGTAACAATAGTCAACGTCCAAAGTAAAGGGTCGAGTCATAGTAAAAACTATGACATTTAATGTATCTAACAAAGGCCTCCTTTATTTTTTTTAATTACTTAATCAGGCTGGCATAAAATGTATTATGGTTAGCTATTTGACTTAATGACCTAAACCCTACCCCAAGGTAGCTCAACCCTAAGGATCGACATTAAACTCCCAGATTCAAGCTAGGAAAAAGGAAAGTTTATAAAATGTAAATTTTATATTTATTTAACGTTTTTTGAGATGTTTATTAACAGCCAGTTGAATCATCTTTAAACACCTAAGTGTAGGGTTATTTTTTATTACATCCAAAGGTTCAATAACATACTTTAATAAATAATAACAATCAACATTAAAGTAAAAGCGATCATAATAAAATTATAACACCTAGTATAAATAAGTTTTTAGAGGTAGTTCAATTGGTTATTATTAATACTTTGAAAAACTCTACATTCTAGAAACTCTTCCTTTTTCCTTAGCTCCAATATTGATTTACAATAACCAATATAATTTTATGAATCTAAAATAAGTTTTCTTACTTTGAAAACCAGTCATGTATTTCGTTTAAACACGTGTTCAAACTATGTATATCTAATAAAACTTTGTGTAAAACCATTTTCAAACTCAGCACTTTCATGTGACTTTTGGAGCTATAGTCCTTCGTGTTTCGTAACAGTGTCCTAGAATAAAAGACAAATCAAAACGTTATATTTATGTAATGTGTGTGTGTGTGATATATACGTGACCAGGAATGTTATCTATCTATCTACCTATCTATCTATATTGTGTGTGTTTATGCTGTTGTGTTTGTAAGGCTAGCAGCACACATATTGTATGTGTTTATAAAAGAATTAAACAAACGAATATCTTTTTCTCTGTGCAATTTTGTTGGCATTGTATTGTGTCCTAACCCCCTTGGGGTAGGGTTAGGGGTAGGTTTAATCACTTACATAGATAGGGGCCTCTGTCAAATATCATAAGTAGAGTAAATGTGAGAATGAGGTTAGAAATTAAGAGGTCTCTAGGTTCTTTCTCCTCACTGGCTATATCTAAGACACCCTTTATGCCACCCAAACTTCTAGTGCTTAAAGTTATGTCACACCTTAAGGGTTTACAATGCCCTTGTGAATAAGTATGCCACATCTAAAGAATTAGCTAACTTCTTTCATTCAATAATGCATTTGTATATTTGGAGGTCCTGTTCGAGTACATGTTTACTAATTTAGAAGTTGAGGCTTGTTTTCAACCTCTTCCTCCATAAATTAAAAACAACATTCATAACTAAGTAGGGCACACATCCTGATTCACAATGTAAATGTTGTATATGCCCTTGTTCAAATTATGAGTGATAATTGTGAGTTCTCTTTATTAATTTGCTATGGGTGTGTTTGCTATGAGTGAATATGTATGAATATGTCAGGGAGTTGAACAACTCAAACTCATTAGCGTAGACCCTTTTGTGTTTGAGGTTGTCCAAACTTAAGGGTTTGCTTTTGTTATCATTGGGTTGTATACTTTGATGAAGGTAATTTTTACATGTGTAAGTAACAATGCTAAGGCAAGACCCATTCTCTTGCCTACTTATCTAAATCAAACTTTTATGGTTATATTAAAAGATTTAACATTGTTAACACACAAAGTGACAATGCCTTATGACCACTTGACAACAACATATTGTCATGTAAAGTTTCATCAGTTTTATTAATTAAAATTGTATTATTAGTTGTGGAATTCACTTACATAGATAGAAGAAGTTGGGAAGGTTCTAAATGTTACCAGTGTTTGCCAAAATTCCGGGGAACTATGACATGCTACCGTTTTATTTTTAAAATTTTCAGGTTCCAAAAATAATTATAGGAAGTGGTTCCTTTTACATTTTTTTAAATATAGGAAAACTGCCTTCTTAAATTAATATAAAAGGAAAGTTCGAAGGTTTAATTTAAACTTTTTAGGAAATAATTTTTTATATATAAGTATATTCTTTCAAATATGCTATTGAATATTCTAAAAGAATATATAAAAATACTTTAATTAATGTGGACTACTCAACGTACTGCATTGAGTAGTTCAACGTAGTAAATTGAGTAGTTCACATTAATTAAAGTATATTTTCATATATTCCTTTAGAATGTATCAATCTTATGGAGAATGAGCAACATGAGCTTGAGCACGAGTGTAAAAGGAAAAAATGAGAAATGGACCATTAGATAGCTGGTTTGGTAGAATAGAAAAAGCATTGAATCAGGAAGCTGAGGTGGTGATTGAAAATCAAGAGCCTGAAGAAAACAGGATCAGAGATGCAAGAAAACTTTGGAAATCAAGCTGGGTGTTAGAGTATGATTGGCTGAGATTTGATTATGATAAAGGAAGAGTGTTTTGTGTAGCTGCAAGTAGGATAAGGGTAACAGGACTGCTTTTGGCAAGAATGGAGCTACAAATATCAGAACTTCAGCCTTTCAAGAACATGCTAGAAGCTCAGCTCCAAGAATGCCATATGGTTGATGGAAAAAGGAAAAGGTTCTTGGATATAGTTGTTAAGAAGCAGCAAGTTCATGTGGATGAGCAGCTAACAACACTCTTCAAGGCTGCTTTATTTGTTGGAAAAGAGGATCTCTCCCTCAACAAGTTTCAAATCTTTGTGCTGCTCTTGAAGTCTACTGGTTGTCATTTGCCTTCACATTACAACAATGACAAGGCATGCAAAAAGTTCATCTCTAGCATTAGCCACATTTTAGAAAAGAATGTTTCAAAGGATCAATCAAGTCCTTGGTTTGGGCTTAGATTGATGAGGCCACAGATATAAGCATTGTTCAGCACTTGATTTGCTATGTTTGCTACGTTGAAGAGGCCGAAGTTAAGCATGCTTATTTAGGATTATTAGCCTTAACAGATAATAATGCAGAGGCTATTTTCAAGAAAATTATGGAGCTTGGTTTGGACATGAGCAAGCTAGTAGCATTTTGGCAGCGATGGAGCCTCTGTGATGGTAGGGAGAAATACTGGAGTTGCTACAAGGTTGAAGCAAGTCAATCCTTTCATCACATCTTTGCATTGTGTAGCTCATAGAAGTAATCTGGCAGTGGGGGATTGTGCAAAGGATGTGAGGTGCAAAGAGATGATGACAAGAGTGGATAAATTGGTGAATTTTGTAGCAGCCTTTTTTCTAGGAGCTCTCAAAGATCAAGTCACTTGCAAAGCTTACAGGAAGAACTTGCTTATATTCCAAGTAAGCTTGAAGCAATTCAAGGGACCAGATGGTTGTCTAGACATGCAGCTGTTGACAAGCTTTGTACAAACTTTGAGCCTGTCATGGAGATCTTGAAAGAGGAGAAACCTACTCTTTCCAGAAGCTAGCAGATTTTACAGTGGTTTATGTATTGCATTTTCTGGCTGATGTTTACGTTTGGTCACTGACTTGAACCTTGACTTTCAGAAAAATATTTTGGATGTAACCTTAGTGGCAGGACTAGTGGAGACATGCATCAGACAAATAGAGATGGAGTTTCTAGAGGAAGCACCTATGGATCTTAATGCCTCAAAGACAGACAGCAAAGGTATGTACTTGTTCTTGATTATGGTCCAGTAGATGGACAATTGCATGCACTTAGAGGGGCTGTGAAAGGATGCTTTTATAGAGGGATTGAGCTAGATAGAAGTGTGGATGGAAAAACGGATTTAGATTTGGCTCTCCAATTCCAGCAAGACTTCTCAAAAGTGGTGGTGGAGAGTTTAAAGAGAAGGTTTAAGGAGGCATGTGTCTTGGAGAACTTCAAGCACTTAGTCCTTTGCATATGCCTACAAGTAATAGAACTTTGAAGGATTATGGTATTTTGGAAGTTGATGCTCTTTTGAGGTTTTATGGAGAAGACAAACAGGTTGCTGGGAAGAGCTTTCTCAAAGCTCTTATCTAAGGAAGCTGTTCTAGCTGAGTACAAGAAGTTCAAAGTTCAAGCTTCAATAGAATGGCAAGGAAAAAGTTTCTTGGAGGTGATGAAATTATTATGTCTGTGAGAGCTTACCAAGAGAAGTACTCAGAACTTGTTAAGTTGGGAGGACTTGGAATGGTTCAGTGTTGTAGTACATCTATCTGTGAAAGAGGATTCAGCAAGCTGAGCCATATCAAATATAAGTGGAGAAACATATTGAAAACCAGCACTATGGATTCTCTGTTGAGAATTGCTTTACAGGGGCCACCAATGGAAAAACTTGATGAGTTTCCCATTCATCTAGCAGTTCAACACTGGAAACCTTCTGGGAAGTATGCTAAGCATCTCATGTAACAAGGTACCATTTAAAATCACAAGTTTTAGGAAATCTTACTTATAAATTTTTTTAATTACAGGAAGTTTACCGCTAGATTTTCGTATTTCCTTTTTTATTTCAAAGTTGTAGGAATTTTATAAGTTAAAATTTTAATTTTGTAACGCTGAATGTTACATATCAAGGGTGTAGCTCACCTACTGTAAGAAGGGAGTTGTACATCTCTTGTAAAGAGTTACATATAAAATAAATATAATTTTAGTTTAAAAAATGCACCAATAGAGTGTACTGTAGATAATGAAAGCCCTAGAACAGGGGTTTAAGGCGCTATGGCGTGCTGGGAAGCTCTGGAAAAGCTACGGAAGGAGCGTCCACTGGTACAATGCATAACCAATTTCGTGTCAATGGATCTCATGGCAAACGTATTACTCGCCGCCGGTGCATCTCCAGCAATGGTACACGCACAGGAAGAGACCCAAGAGTTTACAGCCATAGCCAACGCACTGTGCATCAACGTAGGCACACTAACTCCACACTGGATCTCCTCCATGAAATCTGCAGCACTCCGTGCTAACCAGCTCAATAAGCCATGGGTTCTTGATCCTGTCGCAGCTGGCACAACCACGTTTAGGACCACCTCCTGCCTTCAGCTTCTCCACCTTAAACCTGCCGTTGTTCGGGAAATGCATCCGAGATACTGGCTCTCTCCGGTGCCTCCGGTTCCACCAAGGTGTGTGGGTGTGTAAATACTTGGACACATATACATATGTGCCTGAAATGACTATATAGAGATAGATAGATAAATAAATATGTACATATACATATATACTATGTATGTGTGTGTACACACACACACACACACACATATATATATATATATATATATATATATATATATATATATATATAATAAAGAGAGAGAGAGAGAGTATTCAGTATGCGTATATCAAAACGAATGATATACGTAATATATATGCAGGGGGTAGACAGTGTTCACGGTACCTCGGACGCACTAGAAGCAGCGAAAGCGCTCGCAAAGAGATACCAGTGCGTTGTGGCAGTCTCAGGAGCCGTCGACTTGATCACGGACGGACATCGGACGGTTGCTGTCAATAACGGGGTGGCCATGTTACAGAAGATAACTGCCACGGGATGCTCAGTCACGGCACTTATTGCGGCATTCGCGGCTATTTGTACCGGAGAATCGTACGTGGATGCTGCAGCATATGCCCTCGCAGTTTTTGGCCTGGCTGCAGAGATTGGCATGGCTAGATCCAACGGCCCTGCTTCTCTCAGGCTGCAGCTTATTGATGCTTTGCACGGACTAGATGAAGCTGCCCTCTCCACAGGTATCAAAATCTCAACCATGTAAACTCATATTGCTATAGATAATAACTTTCCACGTTATATTAGTATAAAACTGCGGGCGTGTAAAGCCGCATATATTAATTACAGGAGAAATACATCTGCATACATGCAGACATGTATATATATATACACACATGGCTAAATAGATGCTCTCTCTCTCTCTCTCACACACACACACACATAAGGAGGAGGATTGCTTAAGTGTACAGGCTAAGGTTTAGAAAATGAGCATATACAAACCCATTACCACACACGCAGCTGCAACCCAAGGACTTAGTCGCTCCCCAATCCGAGCTGCTTTCCAAAAGACTCCTCTAAACCTGCAAACACACACTTATACATACATACATACATCTCTCTGCCCTCCCCCCTCTCTCTCTATATATATATAACTCGCACTACACACACACAATGTACATGTTGACAAAATATAAATAATATTTAATATATACGCCCACACAGATACACATATAATATGACATGCATATATTACATATACACAATATAATATATGCAAAAACACAACATCGTACCCTGTTTTGCGATTCATGAAGCTGGGGAAGTGCATTTTGACATAGGTGCAAGTGCAAATATCATAAGCGCCACCGTGAGGAAAGATTGGAAATTGAACAAGGCGGACTGTGACAAAATCATATCAAATACCTATATAAATCTGAAATCAGTTCAATCTTACCATGATAGGCGCTCGATAAACCCTAATCCGAAAACCCTAATTTTGATGCTCTGTTTTGTTGACGCTCTGTTTTTAGGGTTCATCTATTTAGGGTTGAGCGCCATGGTGAAGAAGGAAGACACAGTGACTCTTATCAGCGCTGAGGGATTTGAGTTTATTATCGATCGCAAGGCGGCGCTCGTCTCTAATACGCTCAAGAACATGCTCACGTCTGCAGGTGCATTTCACAGAAATTGTTGATTATTTGTTCCCACAAATATGTATGCGATGGAACTCTTAATGTGTGTGTGTTGTGTGTGTGTGTGTGTGTTGTGTGTGTTATTCTGAGTTAGATATTTGCACAACTGGTTTTGAGCTATCAAACGATGTTATGTAGATACATATATAATATTACCTTCGTAATCAGCTTTCACATCTTTTTCCCTACAAACTGGCTGACCCAGCTTACTTCTTTATGATTACACAAGACAAGCACACACATTTAGAGAGAGAGAGAGAGAGAGAGAGCGTGTGTGTTTGTGCTTATGTTTAGTTTCTGAGCTTAGGAAGCTTTACTGAGACGGAGCTCGGAGAGGTTAGATTTCCAGAAATCAGCAGCCACATTCTGGAGAAAGTTTGCCAGTATTTCTACTGGTCACTACAATTCGCAAGGTATGAATAACACGCGTGTGTATGTATGTATGTATTTGCTTATGAACATACAGTTTATGCACATAGACACCTACCATCCAATGCATCTATGTATGCGTGACTATGTACGTATGAGTAACATGTATATCTAACACCCACCACACACACACACACACACACACACGTTGTGATTGGTTTATGCAGTGGAAAGGAGACCGAGTTTCACATTGAGCCGGAGATTACACTGGAGCTTATGATGGCAGCGAACTACTTACACACTTAAATTGACAAGCTTCACAACCGCCTTTGGTTAAATGAAACACTTATTTTCCTTAATTATCACTATAATATATATCTTAAACCTTACCATAAGTAAAATTACATCTAATACATTCCCAATACATTATTTCACTATATCTTTGATCCGCGGGTCAATTGTGGTACTTGGAGAGTATGGCTGTGCTCTTACAACAGTGCCTTGTATACGGTGGATCATATGGGCATAGAAATTGTTCATTAAAGGTACCTATTTTGAGAACTTATTCTATGTAAATTCACTAATTTTATCTTTTAATTCAGCTGAGAAGTAAATTTTCTTCAATTTCTGTACGAGCAGCCTTGTCCATACCAAACCTTCGAGCTGATGATTTCAGGCATCCTTTGGATAGGCAGGTATGTGTAAACAAAAACGGAAACACACACAGTCACGTACACGTACATTCATACGTATGCATTACGTCTCCATAGTAGTCTATTGTGTTAATCTATTTCGAGGCAGAATACGGCCCTTCTTCGCATAATTCCAGGGGTTTCTGAATTTGGAAAGCTTTTATTAGGTGAGTAAAAAATACTTACGTTTTTGAAATATTGTACGATAATAATGTTATTTTTTTATTTTTTTTTGATACAGGCCCCGCTGCGGAACAGGTTATGATTCTGGAGAATATTGCTAGTTCTGTGAAAGTGAGTGAGAAACAGGTACGAATGATGACTGAAATTTCACACACACACACACACATTTCTTTAGCATATATGCCAATCTAAATCCTATATTGCTACATGGAAATCATTATACATATATGTGGACTCCCTCTCTTTTTCTATGTAAATTTTCATATTTATATACATCTAAAACGGCTTGATTAAAACATAAATTATTGATAGAATGTTCTTTGATGGTGGTTGGCCATTGGATTAGATTCGTACAATCTCCACCGTAGATAACTCGTATATGTTAATGGTTTATATACTAACCATGTATATACATATTACATATATACGTTTGTTAGATACAATGTTCGCTTTTTACTATTCTATCTAATAACTGTCTCTTCGTGTGTGTGTGGTTATATAGATGTACGTGTATATATATAAATATCGTATTTATCCAACTTGTTACCATGTGTCAGTTGCCTCAGCTACATAGGCTGCTAGTTGATGCTTCGAATATTCTGGGCTGGATACTATTCCTGATTTATATGTTCGACAGCACCCAGTTCCAAATGCATATACTTTGGCTATAGGGGGGCAAAAGCCTTTCGTCGTTATTCATACTAGCATTGTAGAGCTTTTGGATCCCGCTGAATTACAGGTAAGCTTTGTACAGCATGCATACATTTGTCTGTGTGTGTAAATCCACGTAAAATGTGTGTGCGTGCGTGTGCTGTACTTGTGTATTTTTCATATCAATATACAGCCTGGTTTTGTGTCTGCCATCATTTTAAAAAAAATTATTTATGTTACTTTGGAATGCAGCTTGCCAAAAATTCTTGTCTTTTCATGTCTTAAAGATTATTACGCTTTGCTGCCGTACTGACACGTTCTTGCTCAGTTACACAGTGATACATAATATATGTGTGTGTACATATATATAAATATATATATCTTGTTTTTTACAGGCAGTTATGGCACATGAGCTTGGTCACTTGAAATGCGATCATGGCATATGGTTAACGTTTGCTAACATTCTTGCTATGATGCTTATTCACTTCCCGGTATGTATTATATGGTGTTTATAACAAACATGTTTATAACCCATATTTATATATATATATTATACAGGATTAGGTGCTGTAATAGCTAGGTCCGCGGAAGAACAGTTATTTAGATGGGTAAGAGCAGCAGAACTTACTTGTGATCGTGCGGCTCTTCTTGTGGTTCGTGATCCCAATGTAAGTCTCTCTCTCTCTCTCTCTCTCTCTCTCTAAACTTGTCGTGTTACAGGTGGTTATCTCCTTGTTAATGAAACTCTCAGGTGGCTGTCCTTCTCTTGCTAAGCAGTTAAATGTACAAGAATTTCTTAAACAGGCTCGTTCGTATGATGAAGCATCCTCAAGCCCTTTAGGATGGTATCTCAGGTACGTATCTGTTTGTCACATGTCATATTTAACTTATTACACACATACATACGTGTGCGTACGTGTTATATATATTGTGTTTATATATGGCAGAAATGCTCAAACAAGGCAGTTGTCACATCCATTGCCGGTTTTAAGAGCCCGAGAAATAGATCAATGGGGAAGAAGCTCACAGTATAAGGCTCTGATCAATCGTACTACAAACGTAATGGTGGGTCATTCCCGTTGAATAAATAGGTATGTATTATACATTATTAACTGTATTATAATGTTATTACGAAGGATATGCGGATATACCATCCATATATTATCAGCCTCTGACTTTTTTCGATGATTTCATGCACTTATTGTATATCCCATAGATTGGGAAACGTGTATATATAGGTTTGACCTTATAATCTAGTTAGGTGGTGAATCCCACACACACACACATGTGTGTGTGTGTATATACTAATTAGGTGGTGAACAAAGGTCATACTTTGAAGAATGTATATTTCTAGTTAGGTAGTGAGCATGTTTATATGTATACATGTATATAGTGAGAAAATCTTTGTGTTGCACACACACAAAGCCTTTGGACTTACATCATATATGTCATATGTTCGATGCCGTGGACATGTAAGTTTGTATGCTTACATATGCATGACAAGTGTACATGTACACCTTAACCATGAAAGGTGGCGTAAGAAATTGTATACATCCAAATATCTATGCCCACCCTTTCGCATTCCATGTACAGTATATATTAAACTAGCTTAACGCTTAAACTAAGCCTAAACTATGACGTAATTACAGTAAGTGTCCTTTTCTATGAGGAAGCTGAAAGAGAGATTTTATGCAGTCAATATGGTTCCCTGCTCGCACTGCAGCTGTGTAGAAAATATACATACCTTTTGCCCTTAAGGTGCTTTAGGTGACCACACGTAATAGAAAAGGGGTAAAGGGCAGGAAATTCTATATAAAGGTTGAATGCATCTGCATTCCACGACCAATTAAAACTTGGGTAGAATATATATATACAATATTAAAATCTTATACGATGTGGTTACTGTTTGACCTTTGTACTTGATACACCGTATATACGTGATATATTTAAATTGATATATATATAAGTAAATGGTGAATAGTTGGTTAATATATATTGGATAAGGCGTAGTTTGTCTTTTAATGAAGAGACGTGGACGAGGACGAGTTACATTTTTGGGATTGCGGGATACGTCATTAGAAACGTGGTTGTTGTTGTGGGTTGTTTATATATTCTTAACCTAAACTAATTAAAAAATAATTAATTGAATTTAATATTTGTTAATATTATTATTTTTCTGATTGGGTTGACTTCTCAGTACACAGTTTCCATACCAAATTTAAACCAGAAATTAACCCCACTCCCTTAAACCTATCTATGAGGGGGGGGCCTATGCATGGCCACATACGACACATGATGCCACTATGTAAATGTCTCAAGGGGACCCATCTCCCATTATTGGTGATGCATGCATGATGAACAGTAGTTAAGAATGTACCCATGCATGCATACATGCACTTTTGTTGATCCCCTTCTGCTACGTCATCATGACGTGGATCCGCCCTAACAGTAACGTTTCCCACGCTGTTGACACGAACCCGACAATTCTAAACACCCCTTATATAATAAGGGCATTTCTTAAAAGGGTAAAGGCTCATCTGTCACCTTTGTATATGTATGAGTTCAGCGACTCTCCTGACGTACCAATATGTATATATATAATGCTTACGGAGTCAATGTAGTTAAATAGTTTGCCTATGTAAACAACAACAAACAAGATACATTGAGAAACGTAAACTATGTGTATGTATGTATACACACGTATACACATACGTGTACACGTTTGCGGAGTGCACAGATGCTCGTTTTGTCTCGTCTCAAGCTTTTCAAAGAGATTGCGTTCATTACTCGGCTTTCTATATGAAGCTTCTCGTATAGGAAAGGAGCATGAAGTTCTGCCCCATACAAATGCTCATCATCGATACGTCATCATTTTCTATGTGTGTTATATACCCCTTTACATTAGGGTAAAGCCTTTATATTAGGGTAAAGAGTTATTTACGCCTAAGTTATAACCTTTATATAGGGTAAAGAGTTGCCATTCTAAATTTCATTTAACCCTTTATATTAGGGTAAAGAGTTATATAGCCCTTTATATTAGGGTAAAGAGTTATTAACAAAGAACAAGACTTTAAATTACATTTATATGTATCCTTCGTAATCAATAGCTAGGCGGCTCTTAAAAGCATGAATGATATATTGAACAGGGATGTGCAGGAGGAGATAATATGGGTCCATATATATATATATATATATATATGCACGCTCTCTCGCCATTGGAGGGTGTTTAACAAAGTGATTAGGTTTGTTTGTTGGAAATGCTATGGTTCGCTTTCATATAGCAAACCTAGTTATATATATATATATAGATTTCATGGTACGTATATGTATATGTATATTAGATTGATCATTCTAGAGCTTTACGGTACAAAGTAGGCATCGATGAATTGTCGTCGCCTTCCCTTGAAATATGTATGATGAATCTTCCAAATATAAGGAGGGTGGCGAGAATGGGACAACATGACGTGGGGTCACCTTTGCCCTACATTAAATAATATTCATAATTTTATATCATTATCAATAAATAAGTATATATATTCATTTTCTACTCTTTTTTCAACTGCACGACTTGGTGTAAAGAAATCGAATATTATGATGACTGGTTCAAAAGGTTGTAGAAAGTGATGTTTCCCTAGGTTTTACATAACCTAGAAATTATATTAAGAAATAATATTACATTAGTATAGTTTCGAGAGATTCCCCCCCAACCTTGACAAGGACATTGGGGTGCTCAATATAAATAAGATTATGTAATTAGACCGGGTTAAGAGGCCCTAATCAAGCTTTGACCTTCAATTTGCCTACACACGTGGCATGGTAACTGCCACGTGACGTGGCCCACAACCGAGCGCGAGTCAAATGGACGGGGTTGTTGTAGTCAATCCTCTAGCTCCACGTATGCATGTCCATCTAAGTTCTGCCATCAT
The DNA here is from genome assembly GCA_003024785.1 of Selaginella tamariscina. Taxonomy (NCBI): domain Eukaryota; kingdom Viridiplantae; phylum Streptophyta; class Lycopodiopsida; order Selaginellales; family Selaginellaceae; genus Selaginella; species Selaginella tamariscina. The sequence continues at coordinate 322,318 of PUQB01000149.1, forward strand.
GAGCTCATGATGTCATCTAATGCATGGCTCATGGGGGGCAGCTTAAGAGCATTATGATCGGTCCCCTTCAGTTTGACCACCAGTTCTTCAAGTTTCTGATTTTTTTTTTACCCCCTCATTATTCATGTCCTCAAGGAATGAAGCTCACAGGGAGATACCCAATGAGATTCTGTATTGAAACATCTGCATCTTCATCTCGATTACAGACCGATGTATAGATTTCTTCGCACTGAGCGAGTTGTTGGCAGGTCATCGGATTAAGTCGTAAATATCGTAGATTTTCATCTCGATTACAGGCCGATGTAAAGATTTCTTCGCACTGGGAAGATTAAGTTGCTCGCAGTTCGTCGGATTAAGTCGTTTTGGTGGAGATATCTTAGATTTACAACAGGTTTGGAAGTCTAATGGGCAGTGAGTAGCTTGAATGGCATCGGGAAACACAGGTAGAGAACTGCAGACAGCGCCTCTACTGCATTTACCAGTCGATCATCACCAAAATGCAAGGCATCTCAGTTGCAGCACCACGCATTACATGTATACCCACATACGCATTTCTTTTGCAGTCTCCCTGGCTATGGCTGAACTAATCCGAACGATTTATGTAGAGCTTCATTTGTAGGGGACCATCACACCGGAGGATACGATCTCGGAGAGCTCGAGCAGCCTCTCAACTTCAGCATACATGAAGGGGATCCGGGAGAGTTCGAGAGACGAAGTAAGTGTGTTTTATCTCTCTCTCTCTCCGTTTCCCGTTGTTTTTAAACAAACTCCGTTTTCCCAATGTGTTTTAGTGCAAGCTAGGAGCACTCTCAACATCCTACCTGCGGTCCAATTCGTTTTGACACTCCCAACAAGGTAGATTTCTCTGCAGTATACGTCTAATAGTGTGTGTGTGTGTAACTCTTTTTAAGCAGCAAACTTCATCGCAAGTAACATCTCCATCGGCTGCAAGCACGGACTCCCGGTTCTCACAGTATACATCGCCTGGGCGTCCGGGGTTTGAATCTCCAACAAGCAGATTAGACAACTGGGGAGACTCTAGAACTACTGAAAACAGTCCTCGGACCGATACATCTACTGACATGGAAACTAATGTGAAGGTATTATATTATTGTTTATTTCTTGTCAACTCAAGTTTATCTATCTCTGTACTAAGTTTAATAACTTAAGTAAGCTGTTTTAGTCGGAAGAAGGAAGGCAACAAACAGCAGCAGTCGGAGGTAACCATCACCACCGCGAGAATCATAAGAATCTCGATGCCAAGGTAAACTTGTTTGCATATACAATCTTTCTTTTAACTATCTGTTTTCTAGGCACTTAGAAGACTCGCACAAAACCGTGAAGCCGCACGGAAGAGTAGACTACGGAAGAAGGTAGAGATTTCATTTCATTATATTTATATATACACATAATGTATGACTTAATCAAATATATATCTGCGTGTGAACATGCAGGCATATGTGCAACAGCTGGAGTCGAGTAGGATGAAACTTAACCAGCTAGAGCAAGAGCTTCAACGTGCTCGGCAACAGGTTTCAGAGCATCATTATATATATATATATATATATATATATATATATATATATATATATATAATACTGTTTTATTCTTATATGTAGCAAGGCTTCTACGTTGGTGCTAGTGGATATGGTGATCTCGCTGGAAACAATGCTGCAATAAATCCAGGTAATAAGATAAGATAGTCGTAGTTTAAGATATATAAAGTCTGTGTGTGTGTGTGTGTGTGTGTGTGTAGAGGTCAACCTTTCTAAGGAAAAGTGCTATACACCTATACACTGAAAGTGGAGAGTGATGAGTATTATTTATGTTTACGTTACTGTTGCTTAAGCATAAACGTTGAATTAAATACCACCAAAACGTGGACATAATCTCTCTCTCCCCCCTCCCTCCCTCTCTCTCTCTCTCTCTCTCCTCTCTCTCTATAGCAAGCAGTTTAACAATGTGTGTATATATATATATATATATATATATGGGGCTGCGGCATTTGATATGGAATATGCACGGTGGCTGGAGGAGCAACACAGGCAGTTATGTGAGCTGAGAAGTGCTTTACAGTCACACGTGGCGGACAACGAGTTACGAGTTTTAGTAGATAACGGCCTCGCCCATTATGACGAGATATTCCGACTCAAGAGCGTGGCTGCAAAAGCACGTGTTCCATCTGGTGTCCGGCATGTGGAAAACACCCGCCGAGCGTTGCTTCATGTGGATGGGCGGTTTCCGCCCGTCCGAGCTCCTAAAGGTGTGTGGTGTGTAAACACTTTTTCTTCTTGTGTGTGCGTTAGTGATGACCCTGTTTAACAGATCTTAATCCCGCAACTGGAGCCGCTAACTGAACAACAACTACTGGGCATCTGCAACCTACAGCAGTCGTCTCAGCAGGCAGAAGACGCACTCTCCCAGGGGATGGAGGCCCTCCAGCAGTCTTTATCAGAGACACTGTCCTCCGGGTCATTAGGTGCCTCTTCTAACGTGGCAAACTACATGGGGCAGATGGCAATGGCAATGGGGAAACTGGGATCTCTAGAGAATTTCGTTCGTCAGGTAAACCACATTAATACAATAATAATAATATTTTTTATTTAATTTAATTTAATTTAATTTAATTTTTGTTTCAAAGCTTTATTTCCTTGGTATACAGGCTGATAACCTTCGCCAGCAAACACTGCAACAGATGCATAGGATATTAACGACACGTCAGGCTGCGAGGGGCTTACTTGCAATGGGTGACTACTTTGCGAGGCTTCGAGCATTGAGTTCCCTTTGGTCAGCTCGGCCCAGGGAATGATTAAGCTAATCCATGTTTTTAATCCTTAATTACAGATGTACATGTATACACAGGAGGGCGTACATTTATACGTATTCGGATGCTTGTGAATACTTGAGGGTATATATATGCTCTTCATATACTGTGACTTCTTTTGTATATGTGAAGTATTCTCAGAATTTATTTCCCATTCTTTTAAAGATCTATTTAAACATTTTTAAAATGCTTGATTTAAACGGTTAAACAATAATTTTAATAAAATTAGAATATTATTGGGAAGATACTTACAAAAACATCTTTTTTCCCTTTTAACCTTTTACGGAATCGTCTTTTTAAGTAATCCACGTGGCTTATCACTGGTGCCCACCACGTGTCGGCCACCTAAACCAAAAAACCTAATCCTAGTCACCATTTCAGTTAAGGGCAAAATGACGAAATGACGGGTGCAATGAAGGGCTATCCGCCATAGACGAAGAAGTAGCTCTTATGGCTACAGTTGCGGGCATGGATCATGGCGAGTATTTCACTCCTGTGTGATTATTGGGAAAATTTGGGGATTCTCGGGGAAATTCGGGAAAGATGGTGCATGGTACGTATGCAAAGAGGCGTGTAGCAGGAAGATCTCCGTCTGTAGGAGTTGGCTATGGCGGCCGATCATCGCGCGCACTCGGTGTTCGTGCGAGAGAGGTAGATCGTAAGGCAATTCGTAATCAGATACGCTCCATCGAACGATTGCTCAAGAAGGTATTAATTCAATTTATTAATAATATTTATATATATAATATGTATGTAGGTGGTATGTTCATAGACATATCATTTCCTTATCCATGTCTAGTACGTCTTAATTTATTGATCAACAATAAACAAATATGGGTGTGGTACACACGTGGACTACTGTGTGCAAGCATAGTAATATACTGTATATGTGTGTGTGTAGATAGATAGATAGAGAGAGAGAGAGAGAGAGAGAGAGGTATGTATACAAGACTGTAAACGTGTATGATGCACACACACATACACACATGAATAAGCAAACCTAGTTAATGAAATGTATTGTTTTCTAGACGCTTCCGCTCGAGATAAAAAACGCACATGAGAAACTTTTAGAGGATCTGAAAAGACAAGCTGAACTTCATGCACATCGTAAACTGGCACTCCGTGATAGAAAGGTCAAGTTTTTCGGTAAGCATATCTACCTGCTTTCATAACCATAAAACAGAGCTATTTGTATATCTGTGTATAATAGACATGTTTAGATATACTGCCCTCCAAAAAATTGTTGGGCAGACGCGTGTCTTGGCCTGAAGAGGGTACCTATATACACACACATACATACACACATGCGTATGTGTACATCAATAAACCTTCACTTGTCTTATACACACACACACACATATTGTAGTTTATGTATGTTGTGTACATGTACATGTACACAAATTTACTTTGGGTAGACATACATATCATTATGAATATCCTGTGTAATACATAATGTATACACCAAGCCCATCAAATCTGTACTCGTCCCACAGCTGATTGAATTCTATAAGCCTTGGTATATATACACATACATTACACTCATATACATTGTACACATTAGAAATATGTGTATGTTATGCACACTTCTCTGCTCGAAACTTTATACTAGTACTTCAATTATGTGATGTAGAACGTAGAAAGCTGGAGAGAAGAATAAGGCGGCTTGAGAAGCAGTACAGATGTAGCCTTGATCATCCATACCATGCGAATATGAACAGACAAATAGACGATATCACTTATCAACTCTCCAAGCTCAAAGAAGACCTCGAATATGTCCGGGTGTGTATTTATTAAACTCATATGTTGACTTGAACGTTGCACACTCACACATAGATATATATGTATTGCACAGTTTTTCCCGAAGTCTGAAGATATGTATCACTGTTTATGGGGAGTGATGATGAACTGACACGGTCACGTAGGAAGGAGATCCGCGAAAAGATTAAGGCCCGACGAGCTGCTGCTGCTGCTGCAGGGAGTGAACTTGAAGGTTAGTACGTGTGTTGATGTGCGTGTCATATGCATCTGTATACATTTGTGTAGTCTGTTCGTTTATATGGTAGGAATCCACTCAATGTGGATCTCTCTCTCGTATTTACTTCTCCCATTCTACAGATACCCCAGATGTTTCTAGTGAGTGCGTGCGTTTGCATACACACACACACATACATATATATTGTATATGTGCATATGACGTTCTTTGGTTGAGATTTACAGAGACTGGGAGCGAAGATGACGAGCCAATGGACTTAAGTGAGGATGACGTTTTCATTGAAGGAAGCTCCAGTGACGATGCGGATGCAGATGATGAATGGACTGATAAAAGCCCAAGGTAAAAGGCACACGCACGCACGCACGTGGTGTTTTTCTCACGTTCTTGTGTTATATTGTACAGGCCAGGAGACGACAGAGATGATACTTCTAGAGAGACAGGTCCCTCACCAATTCCTGAAGAGAATCCATCTCCACGCCAAAGAGCGGTAAATTATATATTTATTGTCATACTAGTAGGTATAGGCATCTCTCTCTCTCTCTCTCTCTCTCTCTCTCTCTTCTCTATATATATTATATATATAGCCCATAAGATATAAAAAATACATTAAACATAATAAAGTAATGTGTTCCTACAGAGGAGAGAATCAACGGCGAGGGAGTTATGCCACCGCCACCGGCAATGAACAAGCCATCTTCAAGCAACTTTGCAGTGGGTGTGCAATCTAGAAAACAGGCTGTCATCCGCAAGCAGGAACTATTTATCATCCAGCAACAGTGAAGAAGCCATGGTGCGTAGCAGAAGAGGCTACTCATCTTCGGGTAATCAGCTTAAAAACACACACACACATACACACTACTCATCTTCGGGTAATCAGCTTAATAACACACGCCCGCGCACGCGCGCGCACACACACACACACACACAAAACAATATGGAGAGAGAGAGAGAGAGAGAGAGAGAGAGTTCTCTACTGTATGATAGTTAAATATACATGTCTTCAGGTATAAGCTCGGAAGTTGTAAAGGATGCATTTGTGTGTTCTGGATCTTCTTCTGCTAGTGAGAGCTCCTACAGCTAACTATTATATGTTAATATAAGCATTTGTATTTAAAAGGTACATAATTTGATTGATTATCTTTCATTAACACGATTATGGAGCCTAACAAACAAATGATAGAAGTGTAGACGCAGTATATCGTTATATAATAGCATGTATATATTTGTATAAGCACTGCATATACATATTCGCTCTGCCCATCACTTCTGACCATGTCTGTAATGTTTTATTAAAACTCTAGGTGTAGCATCAGTTTAATAATTTCTAAAGCTTTTATAAAGCTAGCTATATGTTTAACGTCAGATACACACAGGGTTCTTGAGAGAAGTGTGTGTGTGTGTGTGTGTGTGTGTGTGTTATTAGATATATAAATGTAGAGAGGCTTGTTTATTGAAAATTTACGTATGCATATGTACATGATAATACATATATAAAACCACCATCTCAGGTCGTATTTGTATTTTGAAGATACCTTTTTTAATACAATAAATATAAATTTGATGTCTGAAATAAAATAATAAAAATTAATAAGTGGATGTTAATCATCTTTTTCATGAGAATCATAAATATCAAACCAATGGTTTAACCTTTAACAAAGTTACTCTTCACTAGATAAATGATGTAATCATGTAAACAACATATAGTACAAAATACACAAAGAACAAGTGTGTTTAATGTGCAATCTCATCCGCACTAAGTGTCGTGCTCTTTCTTTACAGTTTGGTACCAATAAGAAAAATTTCATACAAAACTATTTTATTTAATGCATAATTTTTCATTATGTTTATAACTTATAAACATAATGAAAAATAATCATCCTTGTTGGCAAAGACAAGTCTAGTGTACCATGAATGAAATTTTCTAAAAAAGAATTTGTTTTGTTCAAAAAACAAAAGAAAAAACTACTTATTTCAAATCAAACTTAATATGAATCGAAACAACTGAGTTTTTACGTTGTCATTATTTATGTGTTTGTGTTTAAAGGTGCACACATTAAACCTGTTTCAACATTAACCTCATGTTTATCAAATGAACCAACATTTCTAGGATTATCGAAATGTTCTAATACTCTAATATGATATTCCTGTTAGAACCTTGCATAACCCCTTCTCAATATTGTGACCATTCGTGTAACCCTAGAGAGTGATAGAACCGAAAAAAATATAAAATTCATTAAAGATGGGACATGCATTTTATTTGTGTTAATTTTAAACATCAATTGGCCCTTTGCCTTGGGAGAGAGAGAAATGTTGTTATAGCCCTGTTTTGTAAAATGAGATAGCACGGAATTTTCATTTTAATGGGAATATACTTGGTGAGTTTAAACTTAAAGACCTATTGCAAGAGGTAAGGCTAGAAACCTAATCATGACACAAAAAATTAGGGTAAAATTTTTTTAGAAAGTAAGTTTTAACTTCATTTAGAGTTTTCATGCAAATACTTAATACATTCAGCCGGACCATCATTAAATACTCAAGTGCATTCGATAAGCAGACATGTTTTTCACTACATCTAAAGTTTGTCAACATAATTCAATGAACAAATAATCTACTTCAAAGTAAAAGTAAAGGTTATAAATGCACGTTGTAATTAAAATGGGCATGTTTATAGTCCCATTTTTAATAATTAATAATTTTAGTTATTTAATTAGCATTTTCTAATATTAAAGCAATATTTTTTAAAATAATATATGTTTAAAGAAAGAATATTCTTTAAAATGTATATTTAAAGATATAATATTCTTTAGAACATTTTATGTTTGTAATTGACCCTTTAATAAATTATAATATACGTAAACAAAAAATTGATAACATTATAAAAGTAAAAGGTATTAATTTATAATATATTATATTTAAGATTGTATGGGCCTAATATAAAAGTTATTAAAGCGCATGAGAGGTACATTATATAAATATTTATGTTGTTATTAAAATATTAATATTTAAATATAACATTAATTAAAAATTTGTAATAATAATATATATATACAAAATCCTATAAGGTCTTCTCTATCTTTTTATAAATTTATATAGTTAAGGAAACAAATTGGTACTATTATTAAAGAGTTGATTAATTATGAATATTAAATATATATATTTTGTAATTTTGTAATTGCTTTAAGTTTTAGAAATTATAAACACTTCTTGAAATCCATTCATATTAACATTTACAAAACATGTTGGGTCTTTTTGATTGAGAAACCATGTTTTCTTTAGGCATTCATTAACCTGAAGGGCCAACACATGGTTGTCAAGTGGCCATACAGCATCATTATTTAGATGAGCAACACTAAGTTTTTAAATGACCTCAATAGTCTACTCAAAGTCCTATTCTAAGTCCCTTAGACTTATTATCCCCCGAACCCTAAAGGATAACCCGAGTAGGACTTTAGGATCCTTTTCCAATAGACCTAAAATGCCCTAACCTCATCAAAGAAATGTGCCTTACACATAATCCCTATGATAGAGCTAAGCCTCGTCACTTACCCCTTGAGGAATCACCCTCATTTGGGCATACAACCCTAAACCACAACTAACCCTTGAGGGTTTGAGTGGCCAAGTTATACCTAGACTTAGGGCTAGTACTTAATGACGACTGAGTGTGCACCATAGGTGAACATGAGTGTTTTGTTATGAAACTCCCCAAGGCTAGGTTTGGATAACCCTAAGTACATGACCTTACTAGTGCCTCGTGAAAGGGCTTCTACTAATGAGCTTAGGTTGTTCAATTTATAGATCTTAAGGAGAAAACCTAGCCAGGTGTGCCAAAGCACCCTAGTTATGAAACCTAACCTCCCTAGAGCTTATGTCCAAAGCTTAACACCCTAGTGTGAGCACAAGCACGATGTTTGTTAGAGTATCCAACCCGTTGGCGACAAACCCATGACATAACCCTAAAGGGTGTGCCTTAGGCATTGTACTATGTGCTAGCTAGCCTAATGTCACATGAAGATGTGACATTGTTTCCCAATTATGGGCTATTGTGCCATAACCCCTTGGATTCAAGAGTTGTACTAGGTGCCACGAATGTGGCTCTCAATGCCAACTCTAGAACCCCTGTTATTCCTCAGGAACTCAATAAGGAAACCCTATCAATTAAGAACCCCGCAACCACAATCTAGACAAGGACATGAACATGCCCTACTTAGCTGTGAGTGTTGCTTTTAACTTAAAGTAAAGGAGGAGGTTAAAGACAAGCCTCAACCTCTGACCCTTGGAACATACATTCTGGTAAAACCTCCCAAGCATGGATTTACCAACGTTAAGGGTAAGCTACCCGAAGGTGGGATGTACACCTATTATTTGGAAGTTAGGACGGCATAACAGAGGGTTGTACCTTAACGACACAAGCTAAAGCTTGCACCGACATAAGAGTAATGAACTCAGTCATGAACCCAGGAGCTCTCCTACATGTACTACTTAATATATGTGACAGAGCCCCCTCCTCCCCGTTTTCCTGTTTACATAAGTGGGTTGGCACAGAATCTCATTTCCCAAAGGAATATACTTTGTCAATTAATTAATGACTCATTGACCCTAAACCCTAACATGAGGGGTTTAAGGTGTGGGGTTAGGGCAACCCTAAGGGTGTTTCTACCCACCCAAAACCTAATCGAAACATAGAAAAACTAGGGTAAAAGTTTTTTAGATGGAAGTGCTAGTTTCGCATAGAGTTTCTTGTAAATATCTAATAACACCCGCCGGATCATCACTAGATATCCAATTTCTTCTACATCTAGGGTTTATCAACATAGTTTAGTAGGTAACATAATCAATATCCAAAGTAAAAAGGAGTCATAATAAAAACTATGACATTCATTATACCTTTTGTTCTTCTTCTCATGTCACCTTTTTTGTGGTTTGAACCATGCAACCTTTACCATATTATTTTTTACGATGACTTCAGGTGTGTTGATAATTTGACTCATTTAAATAGGCTAGTTATATGACACATTTGAAGTAATAAGACGATTATTAGTTTTTGACAATGATTAATCTGTAGTCAAAAATGTTATGGAAATGTTTAATTACTAATCTAATTACTAGTTTACTAATTACTAATCTAGTTTAATTATTAATCCATAGCATTTTTTTACTACAGCATATAACTGGTTTTTGAAGATCCTTGTAGCAATCACAATATGGTTTAGGTTTTTGTTCTTTTGTCAATAAAGTGTAGGGTTTGCATTTCCACATCACTACTAGCTTCTATGTCATATACACTCATTGATGTTGTTTCAATCTCCTCCCACCACTTGTTTTTAGGCCAAAAAGGGTGTTGTAATTCTGTACTTGTGATAATATGCCCTTCTAACTCTTGAACAACAGTTCTCAATAATTAACCATATGCTTATATAGTTTGAGTAACAAGTTGCCTTATCAAAATTCTTTGGCATTGATTTTTGAAACCATGTTACATATTTTTTAATGCCATTAATAATAAACTTTTGTTTCTTGAGTTGGGCACTTAATGGAATAGGGTATTTCGCATCATCGAAAAACTCTCTGATGTGACGTTTCATCTCGAGCTTCCGCCAACCATCCGGATCCATCCCGTGTTCCATGTTTCTTTGTTGGAGCCTTATCATGCTCCTTCTGAACCTGGCCGACTTCTTCCACCACCTGGACCAGTGACGTGCGGAACCTGGCCGACTTCTTCCATGTTTCTTTGTTGGTCCCTGTGATAAGCTGGACTATCAACGCTTGGGGACATTTCGCATCATCGAAAAACTCTCTGATGTGACGTTTCATCTCGAGCTTTCCGCCAACCATCCGGATCCATCCCGTGTTCCATGTTTCTTTGTTGGAGCCTTATCATGCTCCTTCTGAACCTGGCCGACTTCTTCCACCACCTGGACCAGTGACGTGCGGAACCTGGCGACTTCTTCCATGTTTCTTTGTTGGAGCCTTATCATGCTCCTTCTGAACCTGGCCGACTTCTTCCACCACCTGGACCAGTGACGTGCGGAACCTGGCCAACTTCTTCCATGTTTCTTTGTTGGAGCCTTATCATGCTCCTTCTGAACCAGTGACGTGCGGAACCTGGCCGACTTCTTCCATGTTTCTTTGTTGGAGCCTTATCATGCTCCTTCTGAACCTGGCCGACTTCTTCCACCACCTGGACCAGTGACGTGCGGAACCTGGCCAACTTCTTCCATGTTTCTTTGTTGGAGCCTTATCATGCTCCTTCTGAACCTGGCCGACTTCTTCCACCACCTGGACCAGTGACGTGCGGAACCTGGCCAACTTCTTCCATGTTTCTTTGTTGGAGCCTTATCATGCTCCTTCTGAACCTGGCCGACTTCTTCCACCACCTGGACCGTGACGTGCGCGGAACCTGGCCAACTTCTTCCATGTTTCTTTGTTGGAGCCTTATCATGCTCCTTCTGAACCTGGCCGACTTCTTCCACCACCTGGACCAGTGACGTGCGGAACCTGGCCGACTTCTTCCATTTCTTTGTTGGAGCCTTATCATGCTCCTTCTGAACCTGGCCGACTTCTTCCACCACCTGGACCAGTGACGTGCGGAACCTGGCCAACTTCTTCCATGTTTCTTTGTTGGAGCCTTATCATGCTCCTTCTGAACCAGTGACGTGCGGAACCTGGCCGACTTCTTCCATGTTTCTTTGTTGGAGCCTTATCATGCTCCTTCTGAACCTGGCCGACTTCTTCCACCACCTGGACCAGTGACGTGCGGAACCTGGCCAACTTCTTCCATGTTTCTTTGTTGGAGCCTTATCATGCTCCTTCTGAACCTGGCCGACTTCTTCCACCACCTGGACCAGTGACGTGCGGAACCTGGCCAATTCTTCCATGTTTCTTTGTTGGAGCCTTATCATGCTCCTTCTGAACCTGGCCAGGTTCCGCACGTCACTGGTCCAGTGGTGCGGTGCTCGTCATCGAAGGGGGAGATAGTGTAACGTCATGGGTAATTTTTGCCTTTCACGAGACTTGAACCCAAGACCTTTTGGCTAAAGCACACATGTGTTAACCAACTGATCCGTATGATCCTGGATGCTGAATTACACCATCAACAGCAAGGCGTATATTCATACGCATGTTCCAGACCAATTGTGGACCACACATTCTAGACCAGTTTGGACCATACAATCCTCAAGACCTCAATATATAAACAGGGTTCTAGTTCCAGGTTTCTCAGAATCATTCACACCAGTCTTCGGCCTTGTGTTTCATTTTGTGTTCATTTCTTTCTTGAATACAATCTCCTCCTTTCAAGGTTCCACCCTTGTTCTAAAGGTTTCGCCCTTTGCACAAGGTCGTGACAGTCACTATAATGAGAGGCATTGCAAACATTGCACTTGTAATGATAAAAAGACTTTAGAATCCATTAACAATGCAAGTAAGTGATAAATACTATGTTATTTTCACTAAACTTCCTTCAATGTAGCCTTAATTTAAATTTGAAAATTTATTTCTTTGTCTACTTTGTGACATATGTGGAATTTCTCTTCATAAAGTTTTATTATCGCTTCATAAATCGGAGTTTCACTTCATCAAGTTTGGAGTCTCACCTTGCCGGTTTGGAACCATTTGTGGTCTCAAACCGTGGCTTGGAGCTACTCGCCATCTCAAACTATGGGTTTAGAGCCTCACCTAGGGCTTCATGGGGCAAGACCCTCATTGCATAGACATCGAGTCACACTTTGTGTCAAGTCTCTCTTCGTGGTTTAGGAGGCTCACTTTGTGTGTTTGGGGTCTTATTGCATGGATTTGAGGCCTCACTTCATGGGAATCCTATTTCATGAAGCGAGATTCAAGCCTCACAAAATGAAAGTCAAGGAATAAGCCCTACGAAGTAAGACTCTTGCCTTATGAAGTAAAGTAGCAAGCTCATGAAGTAAAGCACCAAGGCCACAAAGGGGAACATTTTCTCTACAAAGTGAGGCACCAAGTTCATAAAATAAGACTCTTCCCTTATGAAGTGAGGTAGCAAGCCCATGAATGAGACTCTTTCCCTACGAAGTGAGGTAGTAAGCCCACGAAGTGAGACTCCAATGCCCATGAAGTAAAAAATTATGTCCCATGGAGTGAGCAAAAAACCCATTGAAAAAAAACTACATGTCCATGACGTGTGATTTGCTCACCATGTAGTGAGGATTTATGTCAAATGGAGTGAGGATGGAGTCTCACTTCATGGGGTTGGTGTTCACTTCATATAAATAAAAATTATCAATTTCCCTAATTCAATAGCTAACAATGAAAGTACATGAAATTTTCTTTTTTTATTTAGTAAAGTTCTTCCAAATGAAATGAAAAATAAATGTTCAAGTATTATCCCCAAATGCCATGATGAATAATGAAGTAAAGTAAATGGACGCTTGAGATAATTTTAATTTATTTTAATCTTTATGTAGTAACATGAATGTTCACTACGTGAATTGTTCATTCACAATAATTTTTTTAAATAAATTTTTAAAAACATGTGAAAACTTATTCATTTTTAAGGGAGAATTTTTTTTTACATTAATTGATTAATGCAATCACAAAATGAACTTTCAATTTAAATTTTCACTATTCAATCCAGTTAAATTCAACAACGTTAATATTTATGTCACTTCATGAACCACATATAGTGTGAAATGACAACCATTAAATATTTTGCTAAATGTTTAATTCAAATGGTAGGGATACATAAAATATGACTATTTGATGACCATGTCATGGCCATGCTATATATCATAGTGCAATTAATGATGTCCAAATGTGATTTAAAAGTTGTGATTCATCAATTTTAATTAACACATCATCATTTTAAAACGACACATCAACACTTACAAAAAAAAATAATAAATAAGGTTTTAATTACATGAAACATTTGCATTCCATATAAAACTATTTGTTTTATGTTTTAATCATGTCTTGTGTGGTTATTCATCAAGTCCTAGTCCCCACATCATGCATCCATATAAGAGCATGGTGCTTACATTTGTCATGTGGTAGATGTGTTTGATATCCCATCTCACATGTATATACTATTTGTATTCTTACTGATCACATGTGATATAAGACTATCTCTAACTCTCTTTTGGATATACATTGAAGGAGCCACACAAAAGGTAGTCAAGGAGCATGAGTTTCCTTGAGTGAAATTTGCTACATGCAAATGACTTAATACTCTTTAGATTGTAAGCAAGATGATGCATCAATAATTGCAACTTCTAAAACACTTTTGCAAGGGGAAAAAAATCACAATCAACATGGCAAAGACTCATATTATATATTCACTACTCAAATGTCAAGAATTGAAGGTTGTATAATCCTCCATTAAAGGAATCCCTTTTAAAATAGTCATTTCATCTCGTTAGGTCTTAATTCGTTAGTGCACTTGGCTCTCTTATCAACACTCTTGGTCCCACCATCGCTTGCTTGCATGGAGGGTTCACAATACTCTCTAGTAGGCACTACATGAAGACCTCCATAGCTTCTTGCTTCATCAGTAGTTTTACCTTTTCCATTATTGGTGTGTATGGAGTTTTTGATGCCCATGTGCCTACAATGCTCTTGGAATACATCTTTTCTTATTTGCATTTATTTTGAACATGATTGGTCCTCCCATACTCTTTATGTTAGAGTTTTAACCCAAAAGGCCAACACGTGGTAACATGTAATTGTCAAGTGGCTTTGCGGTGTCATCATCCTATGTGAGCAATGCTAAATATTCCAAGATGACCTCAAGAGTCTGACTCAGATGCCTAATTAGGTAAAAGACTTAGGGTCCTACCCTAAGTCCCCTAGAATGATTATCCCTCAAACCTTAGAGGATAACCCGAGTAGACTTTAGGATCCTGTCCCAATGGACTTAAATAAGCTCATACCTTATCCTCGTCAAGGAGACGTGACTTAAACATACCCCCAAGACAAAGTTAAAGCATTGTTATTACCCTTTAAGGATCACCCCCATCCAGGAGTACAACCCCTTTAGGGCGACAAGGGGTACCTTGAACCACAACCCTTGAGGGTTTGAGTGGCTTAGACATACCCTAGACTTAGGGTTAGTACTTAGTGAGATCACAAGTGTGCACCATAGGCGAACACGAGTGTTTTACTAAGCCAACCCCAAGGCTAGGTTTGGATAACCCTAAGTACATGACTTTGCATGTGCCTCATGAAAGGCTCTGGCTAATGAGTTTAAGCTGTTTAAACCCTTGGATCCCAAGAAGAACACCCCTTAGCCAAGTGTGGCAAAGCACACCTAGTTAACCTCCCTTGAGCCGATTGCCCAAGGCTTAGCACCCTAGTGTGAGCATAAGCATGCATGTTTACTATAGTATCCAACCCCTTGGCGACAAACACAAGACACAACCCCAAAGGGCATGCCTTGGACATTGTATCATGTGACGTCTGGCCAGTGTCACATCTTTATGTGATATTGTCTTCCATGATGTGGGCTATCATGCCATAACCCCTTATATTCAAGAGTTGCACTAAGTGCCACAAATGTGACTCATAACTGCCAACTCTAGAACCCCTCATTCAACCCTTAGGAACTAGATAACATGAATTTGTCAAACAAGATCCCACACCCATAATTGGACAAGGACACGGATGTGCCTTGCTTGGCCATGCCTAACTTGACGTGGAGGAGGAGGCTGGAGACAAGTCTCTACCTCTACCTTTACCTCTTGGAAAGTGCAATCCGGTAAGACCTCCCAGGTATAGATTCGTCAATGTTAAAGGTAAGCTATCCCGAAGGTCGTACCCCTGTTGTTTGGAAGTTGAGGCAGCATAACAAGAGGGTTGTACCTTAACAATACAATTAAAGCTTGCACTGGTAGAAGAGCAACGAACTCAGTCATGAACCCAGGAGCTCTTACATGTACTACTTAATATATTTGACAGAGCCCCCTCAATCTTAATATATTTAAGATTACTCATTAATATTCGAGATACAAGATAATCCATAGAAAATAATGGTTTATAAAAAAATTTAACACTTAATATAGCTTAACACTTAATACTTACAGTGGCTTGGGTGATCACTTACATGAAAATAATATACATTCATAGTCATGTATTATCCAAATTATAAAAATATAAAATTATAAAATAATAAGAATTCCAACTATATCCAACCTATTTCCAACCATGTGTACCAAGAATAATATATAAAGCTTTTTGATGTGAAATTAAAAAATTATATTATGATTTAATAAATAAAGTAATTGATAAAGTAACATCCAATGCATTGTCAAGAGTATAAAACTTATAAGAATACACCTTAATAAATCATTTGAAAATAAACATATTAAAATGAAAAAAGAAAAGCTAAAAATGAAATGAAAAGACTTTAAGAATAATAATTTTACTAAACTTACAAAAGTATTAAATAATTATTAATATTTTAAATAATAAATATAACATAACATAAAATTTAGTAAATAATTAATTATTTTTTATATAATTTATACAAGAAATAACAACACAAACTGATCTTTATATTAATTTTTACAAAGTATAATAAATTCAACATCACAAAATATTCCTCTATTATATCATAATCAAAACTATGCAGGAGATAAGAACCACGTTCGACACACATAAGAATAATCGAATTATTATTATTAATTTACTTAGAAAACCTAACATAAATATTAATTATATTAATTAAATTATACATAATAATTTATAATGATAAATCCATAATTGTTAGAGATTTTAATAACTTGAATACAAAATTGTTTATATATTCAATATATAGACAACCTTCAAGACAAAATAAAATAATATAATCATTTGAATAGTCACCTTAATTATTAAATTTATTTATATTCTTAATTAAATTTTATTTTATATTGTATTAAGTGTGTTGTAAGTGCACAGTAACATTTAAATAAGCCGTAGAAAAACATACATATTTCAAAGAGCATACGGTAGTTTAAGAACCTTAAACCTGCATTGTTTTTACTTCACCAACCATTTCCACCACCAACGTCAATTATGCTGACAAACAAACCGCCTCTTTGAATTTATAAACATGGAAAACCCACTCCCAAATTTAGCGATCATCCCAGATCATGTAAGTTGTATGTGTGTGAGCGTGCGTGCTTATGTGTGCGTGTGATTATGAACTATTAAATACAGGAGCATGTTTAATGTCCTTCTGTTCTACATTATAACATTCACATTGGACAAAACATTTTCTCAACATGAAGTTCCTGCACTTTTTATATTCGGAGACTCATTGGTCGACTCAGGAAACAACAAGTACCTTCAATCTCTCTCACAGGCAAACCACTCTCACAACGGCATAGATTTCCAAAACAGCCAAGCAACAGGCAGATTCTGCAATGGCCTCACCGTCACAGACATAGTCTGTACGTTTCTAATCCTCATTGTCTCTGTGTAATCCCCTCTGTTGTAGCTATGGGACTCGGAGTTCCCTCCCCGCCATATCTTGATCCAAATACCAAAGCTACTGCAATACTCCGAGGTGTAAACTATGCTTCTGGTGGTGCTGGGGTACTTGACGAGACTGGTCTCTACTTCGTAAGTATACTATGTTAAGTGACTGCAGTTATCAACCTGTTTTGTACCCTGCTGCAGCTACAGAGGCTACCACTTGGTACGCAGATACAGTACTTCAACAACACTCGGTCACAAATAATGACCTTGATCGGACCCCAGGCAGGAAAACAGCTTCTAAACAAGTCCATCTACTGCTTCGTTATGGGCTCGAATGATTACCTCAATAACTACGTTGCACCTGTTACGGTCCCCTTTCCTCTACACGCCCCAGCAGTTCCAGGACCTTGTCGTCTCCACGTACCGTAGACTCCTCATAGTAAGTTGCCATTAACCAGGTTGACCAGAGCTGACTCATTACATTACTAGGATGCATACGAACTGGACGCTCGGAAGTTTGTGATTGCAGGAGCCGGTCCTGTCGGATGCATACCTTACCAGTTGACAGTGAACCTCCGGATGAACAGTAGCTGTGCTTCATTCCCAACCAGTCATTCTCAACTTCAACAAGGCCCTCAAGGAAACCGTGATGGACCTCAACTCCAAGCTGCCGGGAGTACACATGGTGTATGTAAACACATACGACAGTGTAACGACTGTTATACGGAACCCTTCAAAATACGGTGAGTCCTACCCATATCCCTATGCACATGTTCTAAATCTTCCTTCATAGGATTCGAGAACAGCGATACGGCTTGCTGCGGAGCTGGAGGACCGTACAGGGACTGATATCTTGTATACCTCAGGTCAGTGTCTGCTCAAATAGGTCTTCGCATTTCTTCTGGGATCCCTACCACCCTTCCGAGGCGGCAAACTACGTGCTTGCCAAAGGTATTCTAGACGGTGACAAAACTGTGGTTGCACCTATGAATGTTCGCCAACTTGCTAGGATATGATGTGAAAATGTTTCCCTGGGAAACACGGTGAGTTTCTTATAATGCCACACACACACACACTCACACTCACACACCACACCTGGAGTTGTATCACGATTTCTTTTTGCTGGCTTCTTCTGCTATAGCTTCTCTAATCAAGTAGTCAACAAAGTTATCAAGTATGGTATACCATTGTCCCAGGTGCTCCTCTAAACGGGCTTTTCCCTTCTCATTTGTCAAATCATTATCATCAACTGTGCAACCTGCAAATGTACAATATGTATGATTCAACACACGCACGCACACACATACAAACTTACCTGCTTCCCTGAAGATTTCCCAATACGTCTTTTCATCTCGTTTATAATAATTACGTACTCTTCATCGTCAAAGTTAATATCTCTAAGATAAGTGAATATCTTCTCCAGCAGTGCCTCCACATCTGGTTTCTTCCGTATATCGTAATCGATGCGGTAAACACTCTCTATGTTTACTTCAAACGGCTTTGGACATGCTTTTATAGTATCCATTTCCTAAACACATATACCTGTATGTAAGTATGTATATGTGTATACACACATACACAACTTACTTTGAAAGTCCCTTGAGCAACTCTATTACTGCAGCATTCTTTGTTGCAATTCTTTAATTCCGGGGACAATGCCATGCAGGTCATTCACATCTAAAATGTCTTGAATATTAGCAATACCTTTAACATCAATCCATTGCCTGAAGTATTCGCTGAACTCCGTTGGTTCTTTTCGCTCGTCCACCTACATAATATTTATGTATGTGCAATTTTACATGCATATGTATAATATACATGTACCTTGGGTTGGATATGCATAAAGTTTTCTACTGGTTCTGGTTCCATAACTGACCATCTTTAGACTCCACCCAGAATTTATATGCCTCCATGTCCCCGTGAATCTCCAGTAGATCTTTTAAAACAACTTAATTGAGCTCAGGCTTCAACACGCACACACACACACACCCACCTGTATATCGTTCTTCGATATCATTTCTTTCATCGTACATTAAGCTGCTAAGCTCAATGCATTTCTCCATCTCCTTCTCCTTCCACTGAAGCTCTCTTTCCAGCTTCATTCGAACACTGTCAAAAAGCTCGCGTTCTTCTTTTATCTCTTCCATTTTCCTCTTTAGGCTCCTGTTTTGTCTCTCCACAATATTAAGATCCACAACTGCCTGTAAACACTCAATGTTCAGGATTATATGTGTGTGTGTGTGTTGTGTGTGTGTGAGAGAGAGAGGTGCATGCTATATATTTACAAACACTCAAACAGACACAGTAGTCAGACACTGTACAACGTATACGCATCTGTCTTCATCTGTTGACATACATATGCACAAGGTGTGTCCGTGTATAGATTTGCATGTATATATATGTACCAGCCCGAAGCTGGTATATATGAGCTATAAAACGTTTGAACACACACACACACACACACATACAGGTGTACCTTGTGTATACGGTTTTCTACTATTTGTATATGCATAAGAGCATTGCGATGTCTGTCTACCGCTGCATTCACTCCCCCTTGTACTCTTTTCAACTCCAATCTCTCTAGTTCACGTCTCTCACACTCAATATCAAGTTCTTCAAGCCTTTTGGCCTCCATATCCACAAGTTCACTGTACTTCGTAGCCTCCTCTTGTAAGTGGACCATCTGATCTTCATAGTTCTGGAGTTTGACACACAGTGTGTGAGTGTGCATACATACATGTACACACGCACGCACACACACACACACACACATAAGACATGTATGAAACTTACAGGTATATAGTAAGTGTCCACGATTTGTCTGAGTGATTTGTTATCTGTTCTAATGTTGGCAAGTGCAGCTTCTTGCCGGCGCAAAATTCCCTCGCTTTCTCCATGGTATATTCGACGAGTTCCTTCGATGATCCGATATTTTTTATGTACATCTTTGAGCTGAAAAAAAAGAAACTAGTTAATTAATTATTAAAACAGACACAAATGAATGCACTTACACGTTGCTGATTAGGGTAGTCCCCGTTTGAACTGCCCACTGAGCCCGGTACAGGGGACGGGGCTGGAGATGGCGTGGGTGATGGTGTGTATCCTCTCATGTTATACGAGTGTGTTTAACTACCTGCACGGCAATACATACATACACATATATAAAACAGTACCTAAGAGATGCACGCGCACACACACACACACACACACACACTAAGAGATGCATACACACACACACACACACACACATTAAGAGATGCATATACATACACACATATATAAAACAGTACCTAAGAGATGAATATGATTGGTCCGTAACTTCTTCTAGCTCCAGCATTCCTGGTAGCATTATTAGAATACCTCAGCTACAAGCTCAAATGGCCATGTGTTACTAGCTCACGAGGAACCCTAATTTACTTCAGATGGAGCCCCGGAGGTTTCACAGAATGGTGACGTGGCTTCCGCGGCAGAAGTGCTGACTATGCATCCTAAGTAAACATCTGGATTAATACGTGTCATCATGAAAATGTTCTCTCTTAAAATGTAACATTTTAGATCATCGGTTGTGTATTGATGCATATAGCTACTCCGCTGAAATGCATTGCATCAAGCAACATAGAAAGGCCTACTTCCAGAGCCACATTAATTGCCAACCTGAAACAATGCGGTAACAGAAAGGATTTGCATGGAGGGAAACTCTTACATTCCGATGCAATAGAAGCCGGCTGCCACAGGAACACATACGTTGCTACTGCCCTGATATCCATGTACAGCAAATGCGGCAGTATGCATTATGCCAGGGGCGTCTTTGACAAGATGCACACCACACGATGTTCCTGGACTGCTTTAATCCTTGGATACGTGGAGAATGGAGAGAGCTCAGTGGCGCTGGAAGTGTTTGACAACATGGACTGTTCACCAAATGGCGTTGCATTTCTTGCTGCACTCAGGGCATGTGCAGGGTTCTGTGTACGGAAGGGGATGAGCATTCATAGGAAAGTCACAGAGCGTGGATTTGATGAAGATGTACTTGTGGCCAACACCTTGGTGGATATGTATAGCAAATGCAGAGACATGGTACATGCAAGATGCATCTTCGATCGAATGAGTTCCCTGACTGTTGTATCTTGGAATGTATTAATATTTGGCTACGTGGGAAACGGAGAGAGTTCAGTGGCATTGGAGATGTTCAACACGATGGATTGTGCACCAGACAGTGTTACATTTGTTTCTGCACTCAGGGCGTGTATCGAGAACAGAGAGAAGGGGTTTATGATTCATAAACTGGCCAAAGAGCGTGGCTTTGACAAAGCCGTGTTCGTCGGAAGCGCCTTGACATGTATAGCAAATGTGGGGACATGATACAAGCGAGAGAGGCTTTCAATAGAATGAGACACAGGGATGTCGTCTCGTGGACGTCGTTAATCCTCGGATACGTGGAAACGGCGAGAGTTCAGTCGCATTGGACGTGTTCAACTGCATGGACTGTGCGCCAAACTCTGTAACTTTTGTTACTGCACTCAAGGCTTGTACTAGTTTAGGAGCGTTGGAAACTGGCCAGAGAATACATGAACAGTTACGCCGGCTTGGACTGGAACATGATCAGATGGTGGGGAGCTGTTTGGTCGACTTTTATGGGAAATGTGGCAACATGACTGCAGCTGAAGAGGTCTTTAATAGGATGCGATCTCATGATATAGTGTCTTGGAATGCTTTGATAGGAGGCTACAGCTTGTTGGGAATGCATCTCAGGTGATTAGTTTAGTGAAGAGGATGGAAGAGACGGGTTTGCAAATGAACGGTGTCACAATGCTGTTAATACTTACAACCTGCAGTCATGCTGGTGTAGTTGAAGAGGGGCAAAGTTACTTCAAATCAATGTCAAAATTCGGTATTAATCCCACTTTGGAGCATTATACATGTATGGTTGATTTTGGGCAGGGCTAACAAGCTGCAGGAGGCACTGTCACTTGTGAGGGAGATGCCATTTGAACCTAATAATAGGGTTTGGATGAGTTTGTTAGGGGCATGCAGGAAATGGAACAATGTGGAGATTGGCAAGGTTGCTTACCTCGCTTTGCTAGCTGGTGCCGTTGATAAGGAACAGGTAGGAGCTGCCAGTTCGTTGATGCAGAACATCCATGACCGAAGGAGGGTGGAAGAAACAAGTGCAGTGATGGCCAATGATACAAAAGGAGTGGGATGGCAGCGATCCATTGCTTAAGAGGTTTTACTATAAAGCACATATTATAATAAGTCAAATATGTGACTGGTGGAAATCTCTTTCAGTCTCTCTCATAGTTATGGGAATGTGTTTATTTTAAATGACTTTACTAGAAATGCATCTATTAATTAATTTAACATACATATAAGTTTATCAAAATCCATAATATTTCTAAACAATTTGGCATTATATGTTTTAAAATTATATAATTTAAACTATTAGTTTATAAATATTATGAATTTGACACACATGTATTAAACATAGTGTTTAATACATATTATGGACGATTAAAAAAAGAGTTAGTCTTATATAAGCATAATATAAATTTACAATAGTTTTTAACCACTAATATTGAGTTTAAATATAATTTTGTATTGCAAAAAACAAAATTACTAGTATACTCATATGTTTTGATGAGTTAATAGGTCAAAACTCACAAGGCTTAATTACATTAGGATTGGTAATTCATGCTACCCACTTTATAAAAACAAGAAAATAGGTGAGGCCTCAGTCACATAAATTAATGAGTTATATATTGAAAGGTGTTTAATTCCTTCCTTTTTATTAACATAAATCTAATTTATGTTGTTAAGTCACATTCTTTGTGCCGTCCTAACTTCCAGTACATAAGGGTATGTCACACCCTAATGGTAAGAATACCCTTAATGTTGACGAATTCACACTGTTGTATTTGGGTACACTACATCCAAGGGATTAATTGACTTCTTTTATCAGGTAACCTAATCGCACACATGGGAGGTTTTATTAGAGTATGCATTTCGCTAGTTTAAATGTTGAAGTTTGTTTTTAACCTTCTTCTATATATCAAGTTAAGAGCAGCACTTATAACTAAACAATGTACACATCATATGATTCATAATGTGAGCATTGTCTATGCCTTGGTCAATTGTGGACATGGGATTTTAGTAAACAAATTTTCTTCATCATGTTCTTAAGGATTCGTAAAGACAAGTTCTAGGGTTGGCATTTGCAAGTTACGTTAATGGCACCAAGTGTAACCTTTAAGTTTAAAGGGCTATGACAAGATAACTTATGTTCTAAAAAACAGTATAACATAAACATGTGATACTAAGCTAAATGATACATAGAACAATGTCCAAGGTACGCTCTTTGGGGTTGTGTCACGCATTTACCAAGGTACACTCTTTAGGGTTGTGTCACGAGTTTAATATTGAGGGTTGAATGTTTATGTGCTTGTGCTTGCATCAACCTTTGGCATTTGTTTGAGGGAGGTTATGTCTCATAACCTAGCCTGTAGATAAGCACGCTTGGCTAGTGTGAACATGTATAAGAATTGAACAACCTAAGCTTGTTAGCATAAGCTCTTTTGTAAGACACTCGCATCATCGTGTGCTTAACTTGGCCTCACAAATCTTTAAGGGTAATCATGAGTCGGTATACGTCCGGGTTGTACTCTCAGGTGAGAGTGATTCCTTAAGTAATAAGTTATAATGTATTAGCTTTATCATAAAAATATAATAAATAAAACTTGTGTACCAAGATTCCACGTCCACAGTTGACCAAGGGTATAAACAATGCTCACACTAGGAGCTTGTTTAGGTTTAGTTGACTTTAGAATCTTATCATAAAAGACCTTTTATGATAGGATCCTAAAGTCTACTCGAGCTTGTCTATGTCTTTTATGATAGGATCCTAAAGTCTATTCAAGTTAACCTTAATGATTACGAAGGTGATCACTTTAGGAGACTTAAGTTGAGACCTTAAATCTCATGTTTATTTGGACATCTGAATTAAACTCTCACGATTTTCTTAGAAAACTTAATATTACTTATACATTATATTAATGTTGAATGATCACTTTGCAACCACGTATTATCACATGTCAACTCTTTAAGTCAAAACTCTAACATCGTGCCTTCACACGATAAACGTTAGGCTTTTCTCTATCACTTAAATGCATATGTCTGATAAAAATCTGGGACATCTGTATTCCTGAAGGTTTCTTTGTAACAACCAATATGGCATTCATTACATTCACTTTAAATTCTTTTGCCCTAGCAATTTGTATTAACAGAAGACAAGCAAGACAAGTCCACTTTTTCTTATTTCATATTTTCAACCATTTGGAATCTAATCATCTTCTTTAGAAACTGAGTCCATCATATTCTCATTAACTATTTGTTGAAATCTAATTATCTTCTTTAGAAACGGAGTCCATTGATTGAAAGAAACAGAGTACATTCATATTCTCATTAACTATTGAAAAATATTTTCATATGTTGCTATTTAGTGACTCCACACATCTTGTTTGGATTGGTGAGTTTGGTGTGTTAATATGGCTAAAAACATTCTTTAAGGTCGACTTAACCTTCTTTATACCTTTTCCCTCCTCTTAGCCATGTAGTGGGTGCTGCAAAATACAAAGAAAAGACACATTAACACTATAATATATAGTTTAGCAAAGAATTTTTTTATGTTATACATGTCCTTGGCACCGAGTACAACACCCTCAACACTTTATATGAAAGTCACACATGCCGAGCTAGATTTCCCCAGGAGCTGGTGAGCAACAACATATGTAAATGAATAACAATGATAACTCTATAACAATATGTAACTGTAAACAAAACAAATTACAATAAGGATCTTAGTGACTCTTAATTCTAAATTGAATCTCCATCGTACAGATAGTTTATTATGATAAACAAAAATTTACAATTAAATATAATAAGATTTGAAATTTTTTGTGACGAAGATGAAGTAGGTAACCCAATAATTGGAAATTTCCACATAAACCACCTCTCCAAAATTCATGCTGTTGTTTACCAGTGTTACCAGGTTTAAAACTAAATCGAATAATATAGAAGGTGGCGAATTCTTGTAAATTAAATAGAAAAACTTCTTGAAGAAATTATTGTATATTATAGGACAACGTTATCCACTAAATTTATTATAATTTTTTTTTTAATATATTTTATAGAACACAAAATCTTCTCCTTATAATCTTCCTTTACAAATTTTTTTTATATTTAATAATAATTCAAAAGTAAATCATAATAATATTTTTGCTCTTGCTATAATAAATGCGAGAGTGATTTAAGATTAGTATCCTAAAAGGTGCACTCTAATACGAATGTTGTAAAAGAACCTTGTAAGCTGCATAACATAAACTTGCAAATGATAGGCTTGTTTTGATTATCTTTGTTTTTGCTTTTGTATGGTTGAGTGCCGATCTCTGACAATAACATATTCGCAACAGAACTCTACAAACAAAAGGAGGAAGCATCATCAGTACAAAATCGCACCAGGAATAAGTTGTCTGCTTTACCACATAACAAGTTCCTCTCCTCAAAAGCAAAACTGTATCCCATAGCATCTATATCTCGAACAAGGTCAATAATTATTCTAGCCCAGTTCTTATTATTGCTGTGCTCGGGAAGAAACCTGGTGTGAAGCTCGAACAGTATCTGGTCTGGAAGAAACTCCTGGGGAGAGAACACCTCGGTTAAAGGCAAACGAATATAACAGAACAGTCATACCTCTGGTTCGTTTTTCAGATTCTGGAACACTTGGTACTCTCCATGTTCGATATCCATCTTCAAGAGGGAAATGCTGGTGACGCCCAGCTCCTTAGCAGCAGTGCTTAGCCGCTTGTAGGTGTTTCCATTGCTATCCTGTCCATCGAAACCTATGCACCAGGGATGGAAACTGGTGGTGGGATTCGACCACACACCACTGCAGTCGAAGGTGTGAATCTCACACTCACCACCAGTGTAGCTGTGAATCCCCTCCTCAAAATCAAACATGTTATGGCTTCCCAGGGAGAAAACCACGCATTTGGGTCCCAAGACACGTATCGGCCCACACAACCATTTGCCACCCTCGCCTGCAGGCAGACTGCAGTCATGTATATATGCATACATTTATTCATACCTGGTGCTCCAATGCGCCTAAGGGAGTTTGAATCGCAGTGGTAAGTGGGTGCAATAAGATCAAACAGCTGCCATTCTTTCTTAAGATTGGATTCGTCTAACTGGACCTCTGAGTTGAAGCGCTTCAGATCATTGTCTGTCCAGTTGTATACAGCATTAATCACCTTTGGTACTGTTGGCGGCGAAATGCGTTCCAGCAGTCCTTGTCTACGCCGTTGGTTGACTCTTGAGGCACGTGGTCATCTGATCCATGCCATCTGTATCCTTGATTCTAGGAGCTCGGGAGATCACGTCCTCCCCAGAGTTCACCTCGGAGGACCTCTGTACATGGGAGAGGGAGAGAATGCAAATGAATAGTATGATTGTCATTCAGATAATCAATGCTTCTGTACTTCGTCTTGCCACTGGATCGCTTTCTTAACACTTTCTGGACCATTTCATCAGATAACCTAACCTCAGTGGTTAACTGTCCAAACCAACTGATAACTAACCAAAGTCTAGTCCCTGCATTCTGTAAAAAATGATGCCACGCGCGACAAACAGACATCCAACAAGTGGACGGTAATTGCTACTGATCACCACGTGTAAGTTTGTAGAAATTATATATATAAATTTAATTAATATATAACATACAATTTCTAATGTATATGTTTTACAATCATGATATTATGTTATATTTACTTTACATAAACATATACTCAATTCACAAAATAAATGTCAATTAAACTCCTAAACCCTACCCCTAGTGGTTTAATGCATGGGGTTAGGTCAACCCTAGGGATGTATTCAACATGCTAAACTCATTAAAACTAACTAAGAATTTCACGACACAAAAAACAAAGAAGAGTTTTTTAAAACGTAGTTTCATTTTAAAGTTTCCTATAAATATATAGTGACACTTAGTTAACCATCATTAAATACCCAAGTGTCAGTATATATTTGTAAGAAATTTTAAATAAAAATGAAAGTTTTTTAAAAGGTAAGTTCTAACTTCGTTCAAAGTTTCTTACAATTATACAGTGATATTTAAGTTAAACCATCATTAAATATTCAAATGTACTAAATGAACATGTTTTTTACTACATCTAGGGTTTTTTAATTGTTCTTTATCAAAATAAAGAGCAATCATAATAAAAATTATGACACATAGAACGAATTGTGGATGACATCATCGATTATAAAAAATTTAGTAAAAGGTCATCCATGTCTAAGGTCTTTAGTGTATTAAAGAAAGATATGAGGACCTCTTCCATTGCCAAATCTTCTAAAATAAAAAGACATGTATTTTGAATTTGTTTTTTTTTAAAATTTAGTAAGTTCAATGATCAATTCTCATCCTTAGCATCGTTCATATAATGATACAATAGGTTTTTGGATGTTGATGACATAGTATTGAAACCTTCATATTTAATGACAAGTTGAAATTAAAATTCCTTCCAATATCACAAATGATGAAGTGCAAGATATTATAGTTTTAACTATATGCATGTTGTAACTATATTAAGCATGATACATAAAAATGGGATATAAAATAAATTACTAATTAATACTTAAATTTTAATTATTAATTAATTATTTAATAAATATATAGTTAACTCTTAATTATTATTAATTAACAAATTAATCCTTGATTAACCTTACATAATAAAGAATATTCTTAAAATCGTAGAATATTTATATTATTCTTTAGTGAAAAATATCTTACAATAATTAAAAAATATTATCAAACATAATTACAAAAGAAATCATTTTCTTTTAATTATTAATTAATTAACAAATTAACCTTACATAATAAAGAATATTTCTTAAAATCTTAAAATATTTATATTATTCTTTTATAATAATTAAAAAATATTATCAAACATAATTACAAATGAAATCATTTTCTTATCAACATGTCAATTTATTCATAATTACTTTCTCTTTAACCATACAGAGAAATCTCATCATTTTGTCTAAGTCATCACTATCTGATTAATTAAATCATTTTGGACAATATTTTTATGTCGTTATTACCATTTAACACTCTCACGAATGTAATTAAGAGTTGCCATCCTTGTTAATACATAAGCTATGATAAGACCAGGAGTGCATAGAGGCTTATTTAAAAAATAAAGTTCCTTAATAATAACATTGTAGAGTGCTCGATTGCTCTCCTTTATTTTTAAAACTCAAAATCACAAAAAGAAAAATGCTTTATATGATGAATATTACAAGCAAAAATTTTCAAGATTCTTCTTTCTGAGGCACGTATCCAAGTAGTTTACTAGCTCATTCATGGTATTAATATCAAATATGAATTGAAAGTGATTAGATGGATACAAGTAATGTTTTGGTTGAGTATACCTTTTGAGAAGAGTCATTTACCACTAAAATATGCATGTTCTTCATTATTCTTAATTTGAATGATTTCCCATTGAAGTCTAATTATTCTTACATTCTTGAAGAATATGGTTTGCTTTTCTTTCTTATATCATAGTATTCGAGAGGTTTATAACACATTTGCTAGTCAAAAATTCAATCTACCTCTTTTGCAATACTATAATGTTTGTTGAACAAATTCAGCAACGTTGTTAAGTTGTGAAACTGCATGCATGACCAAATCCCCACAAGTGCACCCATCTTCTTGAGCTTTTGAAAAAATGATTCAATTTAAGACAAAAATGATATTATATTGAAATTTACCATGACAACAAATGAAATCTTCATGTTTGATTTCTTTTCTTCTCTCTTCAGGCCTTTGTTGATGCAGTAGAACTCCATTGACATCTAATAACAAACATGACCATGGTAACAAGGGGCAATGTTGCATCTTGAATGATTTGCAACTCACTTGTTTGGTCCCTTTCACATTTATTTTTTGATGCTATATTGTTGCCGATTCCTTCATCATTTATTTGTACATTCTTATAAGATTCAATATTGCAGGTGCTGGAGAAAGTGATTCAAAAACTGAAGCCAATAAAATGGTGATGCAAAGAATTGAAGGAGCTAAAGATGATGGCTCAACAACCTGAGCAATAAATTCCTTTTGCAACTTGCCAAGACAAGTGGTCCCTATAGTAAGGATGTTTTGATCTACATTATTGTTCATTTCCTGCATGAACTCTGTCATTTGACATGTGGCACAAGAAATTTTCACTATACCCCCTCTCTTACCTCATGTCACTACTGATTGTTAATGTGTGACCCATGTTTGAACTAAATGCTTCTTTAATCCTTGAGAATTTATTTTCTTTATAAATATAAACAAAATATACAAAAATGCCTTATGTTACACTCATTTACAACTATTTGTCACTTTATCAACTCATTAACAATTCATCTTAAACGTTATCTTCTAAGCCAAGCAAAGAAGATTTTAGTGACCATTCAACATTTTTCGTTTTTTCTATTTATGTTTCTATGCTCAATGAAGTAATTGAATGTTCTGTGAGTCTTGAGGTAACTTTCGGTGTGATATTTAGTTCAAGATTACCTTTAGACTTCGATATTGAACCGGATTCCTCCTCAGAACTGTTGTACTTCTCGAGAGGAACTTTCTTAAATACTCATATATGAGTTTGTTGAGGTAGTCAGTTGAGAACCTCTTTTATCCACTTGTTTAAGTCCTCAACCATGGTCTTATCATTTTCGATGACAAACACACATGTATCTTGAAGGTAACACTCCTTCAAGTAAATCCCCTAGTGTAGTAGTTAAAACTCATGCATCATTGTGAGGACCCCTAATTAAGTTGACGATGCTTTATGCGACCTGACTTGTAATGTTTGGATAACGTGCATTACCAAATACGTCCAACTCAGCTATTAGTGTATTGAATGGAAGTTCAGACCTATTGGAGCAAAATAGATGCTTAGCCAGTCGTTTGAAAGTTTAAAATTATTTGGCACATTCCTAACAAACTAAGTGAATAATCGTATCGATACACTTGGAATCATCATTGTTCATAAAAATCCAGTCTAGTGATGTTTGTTTCTTCTTGGTGAAGACGAAGGCAAATGTATCAATGACATGAGCAAAAATAAAAAAATAAAAACCTAAAGACGTAGTTATCAAGTAAGTATCCAAAAATTAAATAATAAATACCTTCTCTGTACATGCTTGCACAGCTAAGCTTCTCCACCAAATCTTCTAACACTTTATCTGAAGAAGGATTTTTTAACACCTGTCAATCCATCACGAACATTTGAAATAGTTTTCTGCAAACAGTGATGTTACCCATAAAGTCTCCAAATCCGAGAATACACATTTGTAGGGCTTGTCATGATTCATAGCATCCTCTTTTATCAGGTTCAACTCGGTTCTTTGTTATTGAAGGACTGCCATAAGAAATGGCATCATCGAGATGTTCTTCCTTTTTAACGTTGGTATGCAATAGATTCTTGCCCAGATTTTCCGATTGGTTCACCCATTGTACAAGCATCATCATATATCACATGTAAATATTTGCTGACCTCCTCGTATGCTGGAGCCAGGTCCAACCCAATTTATGGCAGTGTATTCTCAATCACTCCTTGATGTGGCTGATCGTTTTTAGCTCCATTTCCTTGAGATGAAAAAGAGAAGTGAGGCTGTTGTTGTTAATCTATAATTTACCATCAGCCACCAAAGCAACTAACACATCCATCTCCTCCACTATTGTTTCGTTCAAAAGCTTCAACCATGTGAGTTTGAAGTCATTGTTTTACATCCTTTACAACTTGAACAGACTTAACCTTGGGAGTCTTATTGAGTTTTCTTTGCATACTTTTTTAACCTTCACCCATCTATTTTTCTTCAGTGTTCCTTTCATAAAGGATTCCATGATCCCCACCCATTTAGTGAAGACCTTGTCCTCAAGGCAAGAAATCAACATCAAGAAGGATGTTTCCTTCCTACCCACTTAGACAAAATTAATTTTGTAATTTCTTTGGTTCTCTACAAATGGAATAATTAGAAGATTAATATGCTGGCAAGATAAATCTTGCAAAAAAAAATTTTTTACCTGATATTTTTGCACTTTATTCTCTCTGTAATAGCTTTTTATAACCGCCCAAGAGTTTCCCACATGGATCACGTGTGTTTGAACTTCTCTATTTTTTGTTGTTCTAGTGGTTGGTGTCGGCAGTGTCCCACTCTGCATATAACTTATAGTACTGCTTAGTTGTAAGATTTGGCTTAGCTAAAAACATAGATCTTTTTATTAGCTTTTCATGGGTATGTTCAGAAAGTTTATTACTATCGTTCTTTTATTATGTTCATCGAGAAGTCAATGAATTGCCATTATCGTATGTTGGCCATTGATAATATAGTACCTTTATTATTTTTTATTCTCCGTTTGGATCTTTGTGATTTTTTCTCACCCATACTATCATAGTGTCTTTCTTTCTTTCATAGTATAGGCACAAATGGTATTATGTGAGACGTTGTAAGAATTGTCGTTCTTCATCTTTTCCATGACCTCAACAACATGTTACTGGTTGAGTGGCTTATAGTTGAAGTTGGGGTTAACGTTGCAATACTTAACCCTACACTCGTAATCCTAACATCATTTCCTTATGGCTTATAGCAACATGGGATGCCACTGGTGCAAACTAACAGAACTTTCTTCTGCAATCCGAATCAACATTGAACATGATCTGTAAAGAACCTAGAACTAAGCTACGCTCTTAATCTCCCCTTGTGTTCTTCTTCAATAAGAGTTGGGACAATTGCTTCATTTGTGGATATTCTATATTATGAAGTAATATCTGCTGCGAATACACCTACTCGATGGGTATTAAGATCCTCAAAGAAGACATCTAGTCGGATCCCCTTCATAAATGGCTTTTGTTTAGTTGAAGAAGAACTCATGGTCGACATCATTAGTGAACATTGAACATTGTAATCCACAAGCTAACAAAACCACCCGAGGTTCATGTCGTATTTGACCTTTTTTAAATCCGAGAATATTACATTGGATGGAACGAGGTATATATTTTGAGCATCATCCAATCTCAGTTTGTAACTTGCCCTTGGGTGCTTGCCTAGTAAATCTACTTTTTTATTGTTTTGCTTGTTCAAGTTTGACAAGAACCATAGTTAATCCAATGCACTTTCCGTTTATTTTGAAATATAACCAAGTTGATTCTAAAATTCCTTTGTCCATCTCATTTCCTCCTCTTCCCTTTAATGTCACCTTAATTTCACATATGAATACAAAAATTATAAGTTTCTCAAGCACATGTCTAATTATAATAGATTTTATTTTAATTCTTATTCAAATCTGATGATGACTCCATTACTAATGACTAAATCACTTTATTTAATCAAGCCGTCTTTCTGCACAATAATACAATATGAATACAATTTTTATAAAAACGCACACACAGTCTTATATAAACCCGAATATTCAAAACACTATTAGAACTTTACAGGGTCTATATATATTTTTCTTTAAAGTGCTCAAACTAATTAGATGGCAGGATAATCCTACCAGGCTAGGTTAGAAGAGTAATCATCTCGGCGGGATTAATCTCGCCAAGCTTGAAAAGAAGAGGAATTATAATATATAAATAAACATGTACATATAAGTACAAATGTGTGTGTGAGAGAGATAAAAACTCATATATACTAATATACTAGTACATTTACATACACCCTTCATTGTCTTGTCCAAAGCTCACGTTTGTAATAGTGTAAAAAACTCACATCATTCAGTTTTAGCACTACCACAAATGTGAGCTTTGGACAATTTTATAGGGTTTATTGGCTTTTACTCAAAATTATTATGATAAGATTATAGAATAAATAAGAGAAGAAGAATTTATATATTTAATACACATGTACATTCACATAGAGGGTGGCAGGATCAATCCCACCCCTTCTCTCTGAGACAGAAAAGGATGGCGGGATTAATCTCACCATCTCTTTCTTGCCTTCGAAAATGTATGTGTGAAGAGAAAGATATATAGAAATTATAATATACAAATAAATACATATATATAAATACGTGTGTGTGAGAGAGATAGAGATAAAGGAGTTGTGGGCAAGATTAATCATGCCCGCCAAGTAGGGAAGGGGTGGGATTTATCCTACCACCCTTCTTTGTCTCAGAGAGTTGTGGGCGGGATTAATCCAGCCCACTAAGCGAGGAAGGAGTGGTGGGATAAATCCCGCCCAACATTTAGTAGGCGGTGAAGAGGTGGCAAGAAGTAATCCTGCCATCAGGTAGGGAAGGGTTGGCAGGATTAATCTTGCCATCCTTCTCCGTCTCAAAGAGAAGGGTGGTGGGATAAATCCCACCCAACATTCTAGTAGGTGGTGAAGAGGTGGCGGGAAGTAATCCTACTCATTAGGCAGGAAAGGGTTGGCATGATTAATGCCATCCTTTAAGAGTTGTGGGCTGAATTAATCTCGCCCACCAGTAGAGATGTATGGTAGAATTAATCATGCCACCTTTTATGTCTCAAAGAGTGATGGGCATGATTAATCCCGCCCATCAGGCAAGGAAGCGGTGGCGGGATTAATTCCACCACCCTTTATGTTTCAAAGAGTGGGAGCGGGATTAATCCTGCTTACCAAGCAGGGATGGGTGGTGAGATTAATCCCACTACCCTTTATGTCCCAAAGAGTGGTGGGCGGGATTAATCTCACCCACCCGCATGGAAGGGGTGGCAGGTTAATCTTGCCCACTAGGCATGGACGTGGTAGCGAGATTAATCTCACCACCATTCTCGTGTCTGAGAGTTGTGGGCAGATTAATCCGCCACCCCTTCACTATCTAAGAGAGTCCTGCCCACCACTTCCTTGCTTCAAGCATGTGTGTGTGAGAGAGATAGAGATATATAAAAATTATAATATACAAACACACACATATACATATAGTTGTGTGTGTGTGACAGAAGATATCAAGAAATTACATATATACAAAAACACAATTCAAGAGTGTGTGTTTGAGAGAGATATATAAAGTAATTTCTAAGAAGGAGAGAGAGAGAAAGTATATATATAATACACACACACACACACACAAATATATAGGTACATACACATATAGATACACATAAATTAAATTATACATACACACACACATATATATGTATGTATACAGATAAATAAATAAATTGAATTATACAAATACACACACACACACACATATATTGTGTGTGTGTGTGTGTGTATGTATATGTAACATAGGAGTGTGCACTAAGAGAGAGAGAGAGAGAGATTTCACTTGTGTGAATGCTACCTTATTGCACGCCGTGCCTTTTTGCATTGTCACACCTTGTTAGAGTGGATATATGGATTTATTGCACCACCACTTTCAATTCCATTGTCGCCGGGTTTTCTTCTTCACCGCCTTGAAATCTAAGAATATACTTAAATCCTAAGAAATATATTAACCCTAAATGAATGTAGAATGATAATAAATCCCATTAATAAAAAATCCTATTAATATAAACAAATGTGGAATAATTACTCGAATAATTAAGAAAATAATATTAATATACACACTATGAATATACTATAAATGATACGTAATAATATATCATTTTATCTATTGTATAGCTATATATATTCTTTAATATATACTTAATAATATATATTGGAATAATAAGAA
Source organism: Selaginella tamariscina (assembly GCA_003024785.1). Taxonomy (NCBI): domain Eukaryota; kingdom Viridiplantae; phylum Streptophyta; class Lycopodiopsida; order Selaginellales; family Selaginellaceae; genus Selaginella; species Selaginella tamariscina. The sequence continues at coordinate 357,280 of PUQB01000149.1, forward strand.
TGTAGAATAATTATTAAAATTTATATAATTAAACTTGAATCACTTGCTAATGTTAAATACATTAAATACAATTTATAAAAATCATTGGAATCATATAGTATATATGTCAGAGAGTCGGTCATTTGTGTTAACTCATCTTAAATTTTATTTTCATATAAAAAATTTAAAATTCTGACAGAAAGTATTATCAACCTGACATATAAATTTGAAAATGTTTTAATTTCCCACTCGAATCCAAATTTAATTTTCTTTCTCGGAAAGGTTTCTTCATTTTTATAATTTTTTCTCTTCAGATCTCCTCTCTCTCCTAAATAGTGATACATCAGGAGCGACACTAAATTGGGTCTTATCGTTTATAAAAAAGCACAGTGCCCATGTGCTATTTACAAGTATTATAAACAAATTTAAAACTACTTATAAAGATTCACTTTCATACACTCTTAAATTTAGAATTTAGGGTTTAAGAATCATTAAGATTGCACTAAAATTTGTTAGGGATTTATCGTTTACACATCCCCTTTATTTAAAATTCTTGGTTAGCGAGATCTTAAGAGTTCTCGATGGAGTGGTGAGATTAATCCAGCCAATCCTTCCCGGCCTTCTAGAATGGCAGGATTAATCCCCCCACAACTCTTTAAAACGGGGAAGGGGTGGCGGGATTAATCCTGCCAATGCTTCCCTGCCTCCTAAATGGGCAGCGTGATTAATCCTCTATCCACAACTTTATGAGACGATGAAAGGTGGCAGGATTAATTTCAAAGAGTTATGGGCAGGATTAATCTCGTCCACCTTTCTAAGAGGCAGGAACGGGTGGCGGGATTAATCCTGCCACCCTTCCCTATTTTAGAGAGTTATGGACAGGATTTATCTTGCCCACAGTTTAGGAGGCAGAAAGCATTAGTGGGATTAAGCCCACCCCATCAAGAACTCTCTGAAATCTCGGTGAACTGAGAATACTAAGTAAAAGAGATATATGAATGGGATAAATCCTTAACGAATTATACTACAATCCTAATGGATCCTAAACCCCTAAAATAGTTTCACCAAATGGCATATCACAACAAGCAATATGTAATCATGCCCACCATTTTAGGAGTGGATTAATCCACCAATGCTTTCCGATCTTTTAAATGGTGGGTGTGATTATTCTCGACCCCAATTCAAGGAGGCGAGGAAGCATTAGCGAGATTAATTCGCCACCATTTCCCCGCCTCCTAGAATGGTGATGGGATTAATTCAGCTACCTCTTCCCCGTCGGAGAGAGTTGTGGATGGGATTAATCCCGCCACCTATTCCCTAGAGTTGAGGGCAAGATTAATCCTGCCCACCTTCCTCCCCATCAAAGACAGTTGTTTGGGATTAATCCATCACCTCTTCCTTGTCTAAGAGAGTTGAGGGCGAACCCACCTCTTCCCCGTAGGAAAGAGTTGTGGGACGGGATTAATTCCACCACCTCTTCCCAGTCAGAGAGCGTTGTGGGCAGGATTAATCCTACCCACCTCTTCCCCATCAGAGAGAGTTGTGGGGGAATTAATCCCGCCACCTCTTCCCAGCGGAGAGAGTTTGGGCGATTAATCTTGCCCACCATTCTAGGACCACCACTTGTATTAGTCAAGCATAAGATTTATCCTTATACATAATTATATGTCATGCACATGCATATATATTAAGCACCCTCAATTCATATTTTATTGCATATTGCATAAATAGATATCATAAGTGACACAATTATTTATGTGTAGACAATATGTTTAATACTGGAGATAAAGTATATCTTCTTCATTACAATGAGATAGTTGGCACTGGAACCATGGAAGTTCAAGATGATAATGCAATGTCACAATATTGCCCAAGGGTCTTGTGTGTACATATGGATAAACACCATTTACAAACATGTTGAGGCTCCTGGAATGGAATTTGAAGAGGGTTCTCCTGTATTATGGAATGTGGATGAAGTCAAGGCTGACACAGAGAATGCAAAGTCACAAAAATATTAGTACAACTTCACAAGATGATGACTTGTCTGCTGTGATGGATGAGGTGATTTTCTTTCTTCATGAATCGAGGTTGGGAGGGGTATCATCTCAGATGTCAATCAATGGAAGCTGTATCAGAAGAGAAACTAGGGGTCTATTTTGTGGGTGTAGTAGTGACACAGGTTTTTCACATTGCATCCTGAATCTCTGTGAGGTGGCGAACATTTGAATTAAAATGGTCAATGGTTTAACATATCCAGATTGGATTTCAATAATAACAACCAAAAGGGCAACCCATGTTTGAAGAAGTTCCTTATATTGGTCTATAGTAAAAAAAGGCGATTTATGGGCTGCAAATCTACCCAGCAAGTTTTGATAAGAGGGTCAAGATGGATTCATATTTGGCAAGCGTTATTAGCATCTCCACGATTGACTGCTGCAAGAAAGTGTTGCCGATGGTGAACGATATGAAATTACCCAATGTAGACATGCCTTTTGTATTTTACAAAGGCATGAGTTTGTATATGCTGCACTAATTGGGTGTATTAATGGAATGGCCTCCATGATATTTAATAAGGTGGCCATTGCTTCAAAGCTTGGTACACTATATACGGGATCCCGAAGACCACGTTCTACTGCACAAGGATGAGTGGCTAGATGGAGCGCACCTTAGTACATAGGAATACTCACCTAGTCAAAACCTGCTCTCACATTATGGTATCCATAAAATATTCAAGGCTTTTGTGTAGGCAAATACAGACAAGATGCCTCACAAATGCCGTACCACAAATGCAAGGGTCAGGCCTTCAATCTACACTCAATTGAAGCTGTGTGAACATGTGCCTCAATTTGATGAGGCTCCAAACAATTTGCACAAATACCTTCAACAACATATGGAATATTCATTTTAATTGCAAAACTCTCTAATTTTTCCAAGTGTGACACTTGTACATCACTGAAGGCTTCATAGACTTGTGCAAAAACCTTTGTGATCCACTACTATTCAAAAGAAGATGGAGGCCCACATGATTACACAACAAACTTACCAGTCTCAATACTATGCACACCGCATGCTTTCTGTGTCACCTAATCCACGACAAGATGGATCATTTAAAGATCAGCATTCCAAAGCTAGTTGCAACACCAAAGTGCCTTAGAAATGTCATGAAACTTCCAATTTCATTAACATGGTTGCTAACACATGGACACATTGTGAATCATATGGGACACTGTGTCACTTCCACACATTGGTTTAACAATTCCAATTTCACTATTGAGTCGTTAGCCATGTGTTTCAGAAACCTTGAAGCCATTCACAAACAAGTCATGTGGGTGATCTCAAGTAAAGAAATAACACTTTCAACATTTACACAATGCTCTCATGAACATGTCTATACTTGGGAGGCACTGTTAGCAGTCTACACAAAAA